>JAFJMP010000092.1:0-91118 GCA_029692085.1 Gymnothorax javanicus | reverse complement strand
GCTGATTTCTCTATCTCATTTCGCTCCTTAGCCACAGAGACAGGGTACAGAAGCACCTCTTATGACAGTTTTTGTTCATGCTTTGGCGGAGGAGGTTATGGGCAGCTCTGGCTACACCAGAGCCTTGCGTTTCTTTTAGATTCGTTGGTTCGTATTGGCGGTGCGAGTTGATAATCGATATCTGTGAACGAAACAAGGAGAAACGTACTGCATTGGCTCTTAATAGCAACGAGGCTAATGTTCGTGCAAACAGGCATACAGCCCTAACTCCGCCCATTGAAATGCCCAGCTCTAGTGAGCCCATGCAGGTTGATGGCTCATATGAGAACTGGGCCTGTAAGCCTGTTCACAGACAAATAATTTGTCATCATTGCAGAGAACCGACATATCCGGCCCCAGTTGCCCGGAGCTTAAAGGGAGATGGGAAGCCCTCTGGCGGTAGGGGGGGCACTAGAAGGACAGACCCGATCTCCCTGCTCGAACTCTTATTTCAGTAAAAAAAATTGACTATGGGGAAAAAAAAAAATATGGGTTAAAGCCTTTTGGATTCGGGGGGCTGTTGATTGTTTTATGGATGCGGAGGGCTAGAAAACATTCCATTCCCCATCCACTCTCTCAAATTCACACTCGATCAAAGCTTTTGGATGGTTTTATGACCGCCGAGCCGGATCCTGTTTCTGGGCCGGTTGTTCCAGCTGCTCGACTTTGTGGCTCCCCATACAGGGGGATACTGAGTCTGTTGTGCAGGAGGCCTTGCGGCCCGACCCTGGCTCTGGTGGGGAGCCCTCTGGCTGTTTGTTTGTTCACATGGCGGTGCATAAACGAAGGCTGCCGCTGATAGAGGCACCGCTTTTGCACCGCTTATCAGGGTGGCCGGAGGGTTTGGCGCCCTGAGGAGCGGTGCTGGGCCCCTGCTCAAGGTTTTTGGGAGCTGCCTGGGGCCGTCCCTTGGAGGGGGGGTCCTGTCATGGTTCTGGATGTTTGTGCGTGTGTTTTGGGCTTTTCTTTTGTGGCTCTCGTCCCGGACGGTATCGCTTCCTGGCTATCGAATTCTTTTGCCCAGCTGGCTGATTGGGCTGGGGCAGCGCTTCCAGAATCTATATAAGCAGGAGGTCCGCACGCCTCTTCGCTAGAGTGTCTGTTTGTAGCTAAGCACTATAGCTGAAGCTATTCGCAGTCAGGCTTTGTTTGACTTTCTATCTTCTTATTATTGGAGTTTCTGTCTCCCTCTTTCCATCTCTTTTTGCTTCCGTTGTTAGGACTATAATAGGTCCCTTTGGAAGGGCGAGTACTTTCGCTTGGTCTGTATTATTCTTTTTGTGTTTGTTCTGTGTCCGTGCTGCTCTCTCTGGTCGTTGCACCTGGCCTCCGATATTAACCGGCCATTACAAAACTATATAAAATAAATATACAAAATAGCATGTGAAACATGAGGGGCTGGGCAGTGGGTAAAATTACATGTGAACATTGAACAGATAGGGTGATAACTTAATAAAGATTAATTATTTGTTGTGTGGGACACGGGCTCACTGAGTTGTAGAGCTCATGGCTGGCTGCTGCATATCTCGCCGCCAGACTACTGCAGTCCTCTCTCCCCAGGAGGATCGGTAGTTTTTCCCGTTATTTAGACAGGGGAACTCTGGGGTTATTTTTGTTATTTTTTCAAAATATTTTTCCGAAGGTTTTGCATTGGTTGCAATGTGTTAGGAAGTGCAGTTTGGTCTCAACTCTCTCTCTCTCTCTGTCTGTCTCTCACTTTCTGTCTCTCTCTCTCTGTCTGTCTGTATGTGTCTCTCTGTCTCTCACTTTCTCTCTCTCTCTAGAACTTCCTGGAAGGATTGCTGCTCAGAAGCTACAGTAAACCCATCGCCTGCTCATTATGCCATTGTCCATAGTGAAGGTCTATCTACAGTTTAATTTGTTCAATTGCAAACAACTGCCCAGTAAATATCATTGCTGCATGCAGTTCATGGTTAGCTTGTGTGGTTCGCTGCTAGTGAACTGGATATAAACAACTGAGGAACCATAAATGTTTGATATTTTGGACTCAGTCATTGCTGATATTGAAACTTTGATCTGAATAAACATCATTGATGAATTTAATTTTTAAAAAAAAACACCCAATTTATTGAATCTCAAATCATACAAAGTAAATCAAATCCACCTATTTAAAAGTGCAATAGAATTAGCAAAAAGATTCAATTAATGCCATTAATTATTTACAGGGGGGAAAAAAAATAGCAGTAGACAGCACACATGTCCCAGCTCTCTATAGACCCACTGCTGTTCACACATCAGAGCTCCTCTAACTGTGTGTGACAGGATTTGTATAGAGGAAGGGGCTTTGCATACCTGTCCTGCCTCACTGCTCCACACACTTTAAGACCCCCAGTACTGATCAGTGACTGTCCAGTCCTTTCACAGACACACGACACAGGCAGCATTATGATGATGTCAGACTTTCTACTGCTGGTGATGCTGGGACTCCTTATACAGGGTAAGGAAGATAATACCATCTTCATATTTTATAGTTGAAATTTTATTCAACTTTTTCAGTGGAGTTCTCAATTTCTATTATCAACTATGCTGTGGAAATTTGTTTTGTTCGGCCGACTTAATCAGGATCAATTTCCTTTTTTTATTTTCCAGGATCAATGGCAGATATAGTTGTGACTCAGTCTCCAGCAGCTCAGGCTGTTCAGCAGGGAGACACTGTCACTATCAGCTGTACAGTCAGTCAGAGCGTTTACGTTCGTAGCGATGGTGATCACAGCTTCTACTGGTACCAGCAGAAACCTGGTCTGGCTCCTAAACTCCTGATTTATTGGGCCACAAGACGCGAGTCTGGGATTCCTGATCGTTTCAGTGGGAGTGGATCTGGGACTCAGTTTACACTGAAAATCACTGGAGTCCAGGCTGAAGATGCAGGAGATTATTACTGTCAGAGTTACCATGAGATCAGTGGCAGTGATGTGTTCACACAGTGTTAGAGAGCCGTACAAAAACCTCCCTCAGTCAGACTGCACAGAGACTGCACTGCTGCAGCTGGGACCTACTGCAGGTGCTGAGGGGGGAGCCACTGATCTCTGACACCAATATTACCAGCAGGGACTGTAGGGGGGCGATGAGCCACAGCCCTGAATACACACCTCTCTGTGCTGAAGAGGAGCTGCTCTGTGTCAGATGCAGAACCCAAAGCAGAGCTGCTGCTGAACCGCACACACACACACACACACAGAGTTCTGTACCCCAAAATCACAATATCACACAGTGTATCAGGACACAAGGAACTGTAATCACCCAGGTGCTCTGAGTTCAGCCAAAAGCAGTTTATCGGTTTGAAAATTAAATATCTTGTCTTTGTCGTGTACTCAATTGAATATAGGTCGAAAAGGATTTGCAAATCATTGTATTCTGTTTTTATTCACATTTTACACTACGTCCCAACTTCACTGGAATTGGGGTTTGTATTTGATGATCTTCAAGCTCCTCCAGATGGTCATGCCGGCACTGGTTGGTTGCTTTCAGAGGAAATACCGGATCCATGGACGTTTCACACAACGTCTCAACTTGGAACTGGGGTTTGTACATACCCACACCAACTGAACCCCTCCCATATCCCTGAGCAGCCCAAAGCCAAAAATGCACTGGCCTAGTGAGGCTGCTGGCCACAGTCGGCATTGACAAGGTTGAATTCGGTTGGAGACTTGTTGATGACTCTTCCAATGTGAATCGGGACCTTTCCTGACTGAGCAACCCAGCCAAATCCTAAATCATATTCTGCCAGAGATAACTTAAAGCCATGAGGAAAAAATGACTTTAATTATTGTTCTTAGTTTATATTGGGAGAAATACATGCCTTTTTGATTGCATTAATGGCATTAAAGTGCTAAACGATCCATAGCTGATCAAAACAACTACTGGTGAATCAGTAGGCTCGCTGTTAGTCACACGTAGCCACAAAACACATCCATTTGGAAAATCAAGAAGAATCTTGCAGTAACCCTGTGAACAGTAAGCAGCATAATAGTAACACCTACATTGGCTTCAATGCGGTTTAATCTACAATGGGTTGAAAAAAACGATAGACACAAGTGAGCTGCAGTATGTGGAAAAAGTGGATGCCGATAGCAAGTGCATTGTGGGAGATGTGGTTTCTCTCTGTGCTCTGCCAAAGTGATGGAGGATATTAATAACATTACATGGGCCTAAAGCTATGATCTATCACACTAAAATAGAAGGAAACAACAAGTAACAGGTTTGAAAATGTGATTCAAAGACTGGAGAAAATATTGCAATGAGAGGATAAAAATGTTTTGTATTTATGTTTGTGTGTTCTCAGTGTATTGCTACTGCACTACGCTTCTCCATCCTCTATGCACGACAGTGTCAATTCAAAATTGTGAAGGCAAGACCTACATGATGCTGTTAACTTTTGCAAAATTGCAAACAAATCGCATATTTTTTTAAACAAATATTTTTTCCACAATCAGTCTGTATACTCCTTAAGCTATTATCCGCAACTGCAGAATTATAAGATTGCATGTCAAGACCAACCACATGAAAGCAGTGAATCAATCACTTGTTCCAGTCCTATCACTGCTGCTCGCAGATCAGAGCTCCTCTAACTGTGTGTGACAGGATTTGCATAGAGGAAGGGGCTTTGCATACCTGTCCTGCCTCACTGCTCCACACACTTTAAGACCCCCAGTACTGATCAGTGACTGTCCAGTCCTTTCACAGACACTGACACAGGCAGCATTATGATGATGTCAGACTTTCTACTGCTGGTGATGGTGGGACTGTTTGTTCAGGGTGAGAAAGATGGATCTATTTCAGCTGCAGTTTTTGTCACATTTAACATTTCTTTTGCTTACTTTTTGTGATTGTTGCTTGTATGAATTAGCACAATTATGTGTAATTTCGCCTACAGTTTACTCATATCATCTGGCATTTTTACTATTTATGGACATTCATTTCTATTTTTTTCTTTTCCAGAATCAATGGCAGATATAGCTGTGACTCAGTCTCCAGCAGCTCAGACTGTTCAGCAGGGAGACACTGTCACTATCAGCTGTACAGCCAGTCAGAGCGTTTATGTTGACAACTCCTACCACTACTTCCACTGGTACCAGCAGAAACCTGGTCAGGCTCCTAAACTTCTGATTTATTTAGCCACAACTCGCCAGTCAGGGATTCCTGATCGTTTCAGTGGGAGTGGATCTGGGACACAGTTTACACTGAAAATCACTGGAGTCCAGGCTGAAGATGCAGGAGATTATTACTGTCAGAGTTTCCATGTTATCAGTGGCAGTGCTGTGTTCACACAGTGTTAGAGAGCCGTACAAAAACCTCCCTCAGTCAGACTGCACAGAGACTGCACTGCTGCAGCTGGGACCCACTGCAGGTGCTGAGGGGGAGCCACTGATCTCTGACACCAATATTACCAGCAGGACTGTAGGGGGCGATGATGAGCCACAGTCCTGAATACACACCTCTCTGTGCTCAAGAGGAGCTGCTCTGTGTCAGATACAGAACCCAAAGCAGAGCTGCTGCTGAACCACACACACACACACACACACACACACACACACACACACACACACTGTACCTCAAACTCACAGCATCACATTGTGTTTCAGGTCACAAGGAGCAGTCATCACCCAAGCGCTCTGAGTTCAGCCAAAAGCAGAGGATGTGTGTATCTCCAAGAAGAGGAATGAGAGGGATTATAAATGAACACTCAGAATGGTGCTTTAGTTCAGTTAATATCCAGAGCTTCAGTCTGCATCTCAGCTGTGCTGAACTGAATCAGAGGATTAGATTGGACTGGAGACTGTCAGGTTATCTAATTGGCTTCTGCGAAAATACAGGCCGCTTTGGAAAGGGGAGCATGTACCATGACTTTTTTGGCTTCACTGAAACAATAACAAATAGATATTCACTTCTTGGGCAGCATTTGTAGATGGTAAAATAGCAAATTCAATAAATTACCAACAAGTACGTAGATTGCAGAGGTAAAATGCAATCATCAGCTTGAACAAAACCTCATCTTAGCATTTAATTTTAACAATATTCCTTCACTGCATGCATTTATTTACAAATGATGGCTTCACTTAAATGCAACGGTCACATTGGGGGATTTTATCGATATTATGATTCTACACAAGTGATTTTTTGTCATAAATGTCGTCATACAGAAGGAGCAGTTGTACTAGTTCAGTAAACAGTAGAATCTCTAATCATACATTAATGCTAAAGCAGGTGTAAGGTTCACCCCTCCCTCTCTCACCCACTACAGAAATAAACCCTCCACCTCCCCACATGGAAAGAATCTATATGAACATATATGCGCATATATGCAACCTATATGCCGCATATAGGCCAAATTCAGGTACATATATGTGCTTATAAAGGGCATATAGGTCTCCTATATAGCTCATATACCCAGTGGCAGGTTCTGTTTGTCATACCTATTGTATAGCTCATATCGCACTTTTGCAACTGTCATACATGATCATATTTTTATTCTCAAGGTAATATCTGCATATTAGTCCAAAGTCCCTTACAGAAATAACAAGAATTTCACGCAATAACTTATTAATTGCATGTGAACATGTGAAATTGGCATCACATTTGATCCTAAATACATGTTGACATGTGACAACGACATGTTTTGTGTAAACCAGTCATTATTAACTATGGCAAGTGAGAGGAGACAAAAAGCTATGATATCAACACAAATATCTAATACTATTTGTTACATTTTTTTCCTGAAACATTAATAATAACAAGGTCATCAATTCTTTCTTGACCATACTTATTTCCATTCTATGAAGATTGAGTTGTGTATTGTGGAAGAGAAGGAAATGTATAAAAACAAAATGGTTTGATTATGTTTATTTCGTCAATTAAGCATTTTTTCAAGTTTAAGTCACCACATTAGATAAAATTGGATTCACATCATTACAGCTCATACACATCCACTGAAAGGTTACACGCTACACTGTTACGTCCACCAAATGCAATGTTTTCTATCTTGTCTGTAATGCAGTTTCTAGATGAATATGGCTCAGAGGGTCTTAGTCTTAATGTAGCAAAATAAAACAAAAATAACAAAATAAAAGTACACAGAAGAACATGCATCCAAGTAAACATGCCTTTCAAAAGTCATTTTCATCCCCACATCTATTTGAGCATTTCACTATGGTTAATGAATTTGAAGACAAAGTCTACATTTCTGTTCACAGTTTTAATGAACAGACACTTGTCTTTTATTTGAGATGCTTGTATAGCAACTAAAGGTCCCAGACTTTTTCCTACAGGGATGAAATAACAAGGATTCTTAAATTCCCACACGGAAAGAACCTATACAAACATATAGGTTTTAATCCCTGCCTTGTATCAACCAGCAGTGGTCCGCAGCTCTCTTCAGAAGTAGCGCGCAATTGGCGAATGCACTACAGGGATGCAAATTGCGAAGGGCCTGCTGGGAAGGGTTATGTAGATTAGAGTTCCCCTAGGCACGTCCTGTTGGCTAGACGGGCGCTAATAAATAAGATTCTGACACAAACAGAGTTTGTTTATTTTCTGCCTTGTTCCAAATTTGTAATCTTTTGCCCGAACAATATATAAAAAGCTATTGCTTACTGTCGCAAACTGTGTACACTGTCCTGAATTGTTAGCAGGGGGCTACATATGCGAACAATGCTGCGTTCCATTTACCTCGGAAGTCGGAGGTCGGAGCTGGGAATGACGTCACAGCCAAATTATCAGCGTTCCAGTTACGAATTCAGAAAAAAGTTCCCAACCGCCATAAACCGGGAAGAAGAATAATAAAACAAGATGTTTACGTCTGCGAAAGCTATTCTTGCGTTTGCCTTGTCCGAATATAAGCAACTTCTGGACAAATATGCTTTCCTTCTGCAACCTTCAAACACGGTGGACTTCCATATATATACGTCAAACAATGCATACGGCTGATTTAGTGCAACAAACACGAGTCAAAAGTAATAAACGGAATATTGCAGGAGGTTCTAATTACTGTTTACAGCTGGGGCAGCCATCTTTGAATGTTAACTCGGGGGTAGTGAAGATTCTCCAACTTTCCGAGTCGGAAATCCGACCTCGGGGGGCGTTCCAGTTGAAACGTCCGACTCGGAACTTGGAAATTCCAATTTCCGAGTACAAATGGAATGCAGCATAAGCCAAAGAACTTGTACATAGTTCCCTAATTGGATATCCCAGATTCGGGTGGGATTGGAAATGCCAAATAAAAAAAGAAAAAAAAACGTTGAAGTTTTAATTGGCCGTTTTCATATATTATAGGTACATATACTGTATGTACATATACGTACATATATAATTGCCTATAATATATGAAAACGGCCAATTTTATGTATGTCGCATAAATGCAAAACCTATATCTGGCCCTATATTAAAACCTATATGTTTACATAGGTTCTTTCCATGTGGGTCCTCATGTTCAAACAGCTGTCTCAGTGCTGGATTATTTTGGGCTGAGAAACTGTGAGCTGTGGGGCTGAAACTCAGATTTGCATCTGCAGGGCGGGACAGGCTGGTTCTGCTGTCCCTCAGTGGGACTGACTCAATCTCAGAATAGAGCAGCACTGTGGCCAGGTGTCTGGGCCGACCCCAGGGGGTTAGTGTGAGCTGAGCTCACATCCTGCTGTACTGAACTGATCTGAGCACAGTGCACACATCACTGCTCCTCTCTTCAGACCCCTCCTTTACTGATCCCAGATCAGTTACTGCACACATCACTGCTCCTCTCTTCAGACCCCTCCTTTACTGATGCCAGATCATTTACTGCACACATCACTGCTCCTCTCTTCAGATCCCTCCTTTACTGATCCCAGATCAGTTAATGAACACATCACTGCTCCTTGCTTCAGACCCCTCCTTTACTGATCCCAGATCAGTTAATGAACATAGCACTGCTCCTCTCTTCAGACCCCTCCTTTACTGATCCCAGATCAGTTACTGCACACATCACTGCTCCTCTCTTCAGACCCCTCCTTTACTGATCCCAGATCAGTTACTGCACACATCACTGCTCCTCTCTTCAGATCCCTCCTTTAGTGATCCCAGATCAGTTACTGCACACATCACTGCTCCTCTCTTCAGACCACTCCTTTACTGATCCCAGATCAGTTACTGCACACATCACTGCTCCTCTCTTCAGACCCCTCCTTTACTGGAAATCTATTTCCATTGAGTTCCATTGTAACCTCATTTTGGAGAAAAAATATTTCTCATTTCCAAAGTATGTGTCAATGACTAGATCACAAAGATCAGATTTATTTCTGTTTCTCCTCACTCTTATCTCAACTACACAGTGCAGATCTGGAGAGGAATATCTTTTTACATTGAAACCACTGAAAACAAACTTCTTTGACAATTAACATAGTTTTCAACGCTACTCAAATTTTTTCAACCCTTGAATTTTCGGGTTAATTTTTTCTGGCATTATTGATATTGTGATTCTATCTGTAAAGGTCCGCTGCATTGGAGAACTCAAAGACTCCACAGGAAGCACCGAAGACTGTTTTTACAAGGAGAGACAGGACAACTTTAAACTCTTCAGAGAATATTAAGTCTGATATTGATCATATTGGTCTAACAGCTATTTCCCACAGTCTCACACACACACACACACACACACACAAGCAGAGCACATGTAAGATATTAGCACTGAAAGCTCAGGCTGGAGGAAGGATTCACACACAGGCTCAGCTCAGTGTGACAGCAGTAAGGAGCAGAACAGGGTAAAAACAGTGTGATCAGAGTGTGTGAGCTACTCAGTACAGTGGTCTCTCCTCAGTGTCTGAGGGGGGGCAGACAGGGAGCCCTTTGTGGCCTCACAGGTCAGTGACCCCGCCTTCATCCAGTCGCCCACACTAGGTAAAAGAACATATGGATAGCGTGTCCCTATTATTACACCCTATTGCTGCACAAGGTGTGAGGTATCGTTCAAGAACCAGTCGCGAAAACCAGAAAATGCGATGAATGTGATTTTATTAAGCGAGGGGGAAAACCCCTGCAGGATCAAAGGCAACAGTACAAAGTCCACAATCCAAAAATCACAATCCCAGGGGCAGAATCCGAAGTTGATAAAACCAGGGCAGCAATACAGAAATCGTAGTCAGACAAAAAGGGTTCGATACACAGGAGCAGATAACAAAACCAAATCAGAGCCAAAAATCGGAAGTCAGACGGTCCAGTCAGAAAAGCAACACTATGAATACAAGGCGAAACCAACAGCAGCACAGGTAGACTAGGGAAACGTTCTGACAGGGATCTGCTGTGAAAAGACTGCTTAAATACACACAAGGGAAGTCACATGCTATGATTAGGATCAGGTGAAGAGGATCAGACTAATTACGTGGGAGCAAACACAAGGGAGAACCTAACCACATGAAATTGGCAAAAGCCAAAACGCGGACAGGGATCACGAGACAACCTATGACAAATCATACAGCTCCGGTTAGGGAGTTCTAACGTGCACAAATAATGAGAGGCAGGACAGAGTGGAGCAGGTGCGGAGGATCCGCTGAATTTGCAGCAAAGACTAAGGGTGCGTTCGAGCGTGTCTTCAAGTAAGCCGGCTGCGCGAGATTCCCGAAAAATTACGCGAGAATCTTGCCGAAGTTGCGCGATAAGCCCTCTAAACCATGCGACAGCTGCAGGATCTTGCAGTTATCGCAGGGTTTGGAGGGCAGTGCTGAGAGCTTGTTAATCAATTAGTAAGTGCAGCTATACAATCCCTAGTGCTCGTTAGTAAGTTAGTATTGTATACAATGTTAGTCTTGGTTAGTAACTTTAACAAAATAACAAACTGTTAGTATGGGTTAGTAAAATAGAAAAGAGAGGCGAAGGAAGCAAATGAGATTAGAAGGAATGTTTGAAACCCAGAAACCATGAAATCACCTAAACATGTGACACGCAGGACTGGGGAGAAGCTGTACCTTAAACAAAAGACCAGACAGGGGAGACAAAGTGCAATGCAGGGCATGAACAAAGACATGGACCAGAATCTAACGGAAATGTGGATCTGGCAGGGCAAAAACAAAAACATGGCAAAGAACAAAAACTAAACAGAACATGGCAAAAACAGAACAGGCATGGCAGAAACATAACGGGGCATGGCAAAAAACAGAACAGACATGGCAGAAACAGAACAGGCATGACAGAATCATAACACAAGGTTTCAGTATTTTTTAACATGCATGCACAACAACGCAAGATACGGTGCACATTTAATGTTTGCGCCTTATTTTGCCGCTTTTTTAGTATCTGATATCAACCCAGTGCAAGATCATAGCAATCTAATAGGCAACATTCCTTTTCCCCACTAAAAACAATAAAACCTCAATGACAATAATAGTATTAATGAGCATAGAAACAAAAGCATTATTTCAGTTTTAAATTTTAATTTGTGGTTTGCCACAGTCTATACTGTATTCCTGTATTGCCAGATGTTTCATGACTGCTGCTGAGAGAGACATAGGTCTTGAACAAAGTTAATTTTCTCCTGATCTGTTGGTCTTTAAAATGCCATTGCAGCGCCAGAATGTTCGGAAGATGTGTGGCCTGTGAAAAATAAGTCCAACATTTAATTCTGTGCCAAGGGGGCAAAATAATCGGTGATAATCTGTGCTCATGTTTACTTTCCCCCATTGGAATCAATTCATTCAGGACCCGCCGCAAGTCAGTCTAAAGGGGTGGGGCACCCACGTGACTGATACCACAAATTAATCCTCGGTGAGGAGTCTTGCCCTTCAAGAGTCTTTGCTTATACTGCTCTGTTGGAACTTCTGCCACTATCTATGGTGCTTCGGCCAAAATTTCAAAGCATAGTGCAAACGTAGTGGAATGGGGGAATTAGCATTCAAAAGTGTACATCTGAAGAGGAAAAAAATCTTAGGCGTATTGAACCAAACCAAATATTCTGCCATTAATTACAGTTGGCCTCTCAAACTAATTTATGCAAATCTTTGTCATTTCATGTGCTACATCAGTTCACAAGCTTCAAAAGACATAACTGTTTTACATCGTCATTTATGTGGATAAGGAAATGTCTCTTAACTATGTGATGCAATGTACGTTGTATAATAATGATATCAAAAATAATATGACCAGTCAATATAAAAATTAGTCTTAGCAACTGAGCAAATCAATGTTTGTTTCTAATCAGGCAAGATCAACTGTGACAAGTTGTGTGTAATTAAGATAAGAATGTTGAGGGTACCGCAGGTCTTTCATACTGAAAATGTCACACCACTGGGTCAAAGTCTAATGTTTACATCCAAATTGAGGCCAGTGTTACCTCTGTTTATTATATAATAAACATGTGAAAACTGAAGTGAAAAATATGAAGATAGGACCCTCCCATGGTGACAAAAAAAATCATTCAGAATAGATTTCCCCTTAATTTCACGTGTACTGAGGTTGATTGATTTCCTGTGCATGTGTAAACATACACTTCATAGTATCTCAGTCCATATGCAGTTACCTGTGACCAGTTCCAGATAGACACAAGTGCAATATAATTTCAGGAAAGGTTGTTCTAATTCAATTACTTTTGTAGGTGGGGTATGACTGTAATCAGTCCAAATGTGTGCTGTTCACACATCAGAGCTCCTCTAACTGTGTGTGACAGGATTTGTATAGAGGAAGGGGCTTTGCATACCTGTCCTGCCTCACTGCTCCACACACTTTAAGACCCCCAGTACTGATCAGTGACTGTCCAGTCCTTTCACAGACACTGACACAGGCAGCATTATGATGATGTCAGACTTTCTACTGCTGGTGATGGTGGGACTGTTTGTTCAGGGTGAGAAAGATGGATCTATTTCAGCTGCAGTTTTTGTCACATTTAACATTTCTTTTGCTTACTTTTTGTGATTGTTGCTTGTATGAATTAGCACAATTATGTGTAATTTCGCCTACAGTTTACTCATATCATCTGGCATTTTTACTATTTATGGACATTCATTTCTATTTTTTTCTTTTCCAGAATCAATGGCAGATATAGCTGTGACTCAGTCTCCAGCAGCTCAGACTGTTCAGCAGGGAGACACTGTCACTATCAGCTGTACAGCCAGTCAGAGCGTTTATGTTGACAACTCCTACCACTACTTCCACTGGTACCAGTGTGACAGACACTGACACAGGCAGCATTATGATGATGTCAGACTTTCTACTGCTGGTGATGCTGGGACTCCTTGTACAGGGTGAGAAAGATGAAATACATTTTATTGAACTTTTTCAGTGGAGTTGTAATTATTTCTAATCAAACATTACATTAATAATTAAATTCATTCTGTTTGACAAGTTTTATCTGCATTGATATCTATTTCCACGTTTATCTTTTCCAGAATCAATGACAGATATAGTTGTGACTCAGTCTCCAGCAGCTCAGGCTGTTCAGCAGGGAGACACAGTCACTTTCAGCTGTACAGCCAGTCAGAGTGTTTAGGACAACGATGAACTCCACTGGTACCAGCAGAAACCTGGATAGGCTCCTAAACCCCTGATTAAATTTGCCACAGCTCGCCAATCTGGGATTCCTGATCGTTTCAGTGGGAGTGGATCTGGGACTCAGTTTACACTGAAAATCACTGGAGTCCAGGCTGAAGATGCAGGAGATTATTACTGTCAGAGTCTCCATAGCATCAGTAGTAGCTGGGTGTTCTCATAGTGTTAGAGAGCCGTACAAAAACCTCCCTCAGTCAGACTGCACTGCTGCAGCTGGGACCTACTGCAGGTTCTGAAGGGGGAGCCACTGATCTCTAATACCAGAATCACCAGCAGGGCTGTAGGGGGAGATGATGAGCCACAATCCTGAAAACACACCTCTCTGTGCTTAAGTGGAGCTGCCCTGTGTCAGATACAGATCCCAAAGCAGAACTGCCGCTGAAACACACACACACACTTCCCACATAGCAGCCGGGTCTGGCCCAGATCCGGCTTTAAAGGGGACCTCGGATGCTGATCCTTCTTTTAATACATATTAGTAATGTTATAGTGTTTGTTGTCCAAGCTCAACCTCTGAAAAGTTTCTAAACATAAGATACAGGGGTTTTGCCGTAATCCAAGAATGTGATCTCGTGAGCGTGATTTCCTCTCTGAACAGCTCCTCCCGAGATCTTCACGAGATCTGGGCAAAACCTGACGCCAGGTTGTGCCGCCCAATTAGTACAGACCTAGCCGGAGCCAACCACTGCGCTGGACCTGCCCACACCGAAACTATTCTAGCAGGCACTAACAACAGCAGATCATACTATGCCTTAGTAGCGTCTACACTTTTGGAAATAGAAAAGAAGAACCGCAGATCATTTGAGGTGCAATTTTGTTAGTATCTCTCCCAAAGCTACTAGTCCGTTTACTTTCGGACGCAAAGAAAAACAAATATTTCTCTTCGAAAAGACGATGCCTTCAGAAATCAGTGGGTGGCTTTTTTTGTTTGCTGGCAGCAAACAGCCACGGCCAAAGGGAACGTTAGCTGTTTGTGCTCAGCATTTCACCAAAGACAGCTTTGTCAATAAAGGATAATTCGACACAGGATAAGCGTTTCAGCTGCTTCTCAAACCCAGAGTCGGACAGTAACGGAGTAAATTGACTTGAGTAGTGTACTTAAGTACACTTTTTGGGGATCTGTACTTTACTTGAGTATCATGTTGGGGGACGACTTATGACTATTACTTGAGTTCATTTGAAAGGCAAATATTGTACTTTTTCCTCCGCTACATTTCTATCCATAACCCAAGTACTCGCTACTTTTTCTTAAAAAAAAAAAAAAAAAAAGCGGGAAACCCTGTGGATTCAGTATTTTGTGGTTGTTTCCTTCTCAAACATGATTGGATTGTACAGATGCCACTGACAAGACAGCCTATCAGCAATCACCTTCAGCTTTCCTACCATGAACCCGCGAACTCCATAGTTCAGTTGAGACGCAATCGCAGTTATCGAAGTCCCAAATAAACATAGGGAAAGCATACCAACGTTGGAGAGAATTCCGGGAGTTGAATGGTTTTAATTCTGACGCCTAGGTCGCCTTGTTTCTACTTGAGGTGAGTAGAGCTGGTGCTTAGCTCCCAAGTGACCCGCATCTGGCGGGTCCGACCCGCATTTGAATAGCAAAACCCGCCGACCAGCAAGCAAGTGAAAAAACCCGCAATTTGCGCATGGAGAGATTTACGCGTTATTCCTCCACCCCTGCGAAATACATGGGTGCTCAGAGTCCGTAATGTTACGGATTTCCGTATTTTTTAATTTTTCCTCTGTAAGAGCAAATCTGATGTTCAGTGTAGAACCCATTTTTATTTCGAGCAGATGTTGAGCCGTATCATCGATTATCCCTTGCATCACTCCCTTGAACCACAGATGCAGCCCCCGAAATCCGCACCCAACGCATTTCAACTGGTTAAAGGTTTCCTATTCATTCAAAATTTGTAGTTGATCATTTAAAATGTGAACCGCAAATTTTGTGTGCTTATTAGGTGCTGTCCTGCAAATACTAAATAACAGCAACTCAGCGAACATTTTAGATCTTATATGACAAGTTGCTGTAAAGTTACGACATTGTGTCAAAATCTACGATTAGTCTAAGCTGCTTTTCCACCGAACGCGAAACGAATTTTTCGTGCGACAGATTACATTCAAAGTCACTGCAAAGATGCGAATACACGCGAAGTTCGCTTTTTGCGCCTTTTGCATTGTTTTTTGAATACAATCTGTCGCGCTAAAAAATTCATTTCGCTCTCGTGGAAAAACAGCTTAACATAGCTAGGTAATCAGGCTCCATTGCTTTCTGGCCATTTGGAGCATTGCTTTTATGCCGCTTATCTTGCTTGTGGATGAGATAATGGATATCTGTCCAGATCGTGGACATAATCTACGTCGCTTGGCAGTACAGGAAGTTGCGGCTGATGATGATGATGATGAGTTGTAGATGCCCTTATTACAATGATGTCAGGACTGTCTGTCAAAGTTGATGTGGTTTCAATTGCATAGACTTGTATACATATAATTGATTTTTGTGTTACACTGATGCATGTATGAGCATTAATGTATGAACATTCAATATTGTTCGTTTTCTTTGTCTATGATGACTGGATGAATCTGAATGAAATACAAATTGGATTCCAAAAAAAAAAAAAAAAAAAAAATCCAAAATGGTGATGTATGATAAATTGATGTCAATACGATGTGATGTCAATACTTCCTTATTTTTATATCCTACCATGTAGAATTTCCTTATTTTTAAAAAATCTCTGAGCACTGTGGTTATGGACCAGCTTTTCGATCCCTCAAACTTGGGAGGTATGTGGTACTAACTCGGTTGGATGTGAATTGTAAATTGTCTTCCCAAGCAAAATTGAGGGAAGCGCGTGTATTGTTTTTGTAAGGCTATCTTGCATAGATCATGCAGGTCAGAAAGAATCAAACAGTAGAGAGATCGATATTTGCTTTTTTGGAGGAGTTAGCAACCTTTTGCTAACTCTCGGTTGGCAAGCTAGTGAGTTTGCTCATTCTGTTTGATCAAACCAGAGTTTGTGTTCGTGTAATAACATTTTTTCTCTGGTTAGTACTCAGATTTACAATTCGTTGATGAATGTATAACCGCGTGATAAGTTTAGCTAAAAGTGGTGATCTATGTGACGTTGTTAATACTCATTTTGTAATGCCGAGCTAAGATACTTGTTAGATACCTTGTTGTAGCTAGCACTAATGGTGTAAATTTATCGCCTGGGCAATGGTGGTCATTGTTGCTACCGGCGTTTATCACAACGAGCTGTACATGGCCATTTACCCAGCTGAGTGAGCCATTCTTAAGCTGCTTTCACAATCGAAGTGAAACGAATTTTTCATGCGACAGATTACTTTCAAAGTCAATGCAAAGACGTGAATACTCAGAAGTTTCACTTTAAGAAAAGCGTGTTCATGTTCCAAGCTTCTGAAGGAGGGCAAGCGGCTCTGTTGTGTTTTTGAGAACGCTTCAACTGTCAACAATAGTGATGTCATATCGCTGATGCAGCCTTTTAACATTAAAGTATCTATAAAAGCTCCATCCAGTAGGTTTCTATAGGTAAAGGTAAGCACTGTGGCAGTAATAATACAATATTTAGAAAATTTACTTTTACTTTTGATACTTAAGTATTTTTAAAAACAAGTACTCCAGTACTTTTACTTAAGTAAAAATCTGACTGTAGAACTTTTACTTGCACTAGAGTAAAATTTAACCAGTGGTATCTGTACTTTTACTTAAGTAATGAAGCTGTGTACTCTGTCCGCCTCTGCTCAAACCTGAAGCACCTGCATCGATCAAGCGCTCGGAGCCACAAGCTGTAAGTAACCATATAACAGCAAATAATGTAAGTGAAGCTAATGTGTTACGGGTGGCTAGCAGGACCGCAAGCGATAGTTAGCACTAACAACTGTCCTCAAGTGCAGGCTTTCTAAAATATCTGAAGATAAAGCCTGTATCGGTCGCGACTGTCCTTGACTCACAGACACAGAAGCTGTAAGTTGCTTTTACTGCATAAGCCAACCTGACGTGATAGCCAGTTGATTGTGGCTGTAGCACAGCGGCTAACGTAGCCAAGTTACTGTTGCTAATGTTTGCGCCCCTAAATATGCAAGAGTAATATCAGGGGAAATTCTACAGAAGGTGTGTGAACATAAACCTCATTTGAAGCTAACTTTTTAATACTTGTTTGTAATTTGATGCTTGGTACAACTGTTAACAGTAACAGAACTTGGTGTCTGTAAAACCTGTATTGCAAGGGTTTGTCTGTGTGGTTATGACCGCTCGGTTACCAGCTACTGCATGTTAGTTTGCGTGCTCTGCTAATTAAAAATGCTCCTGGTGAACTTATATGCAGTAATTCTGATCGGTATGCTTGTGTTACATCAGTAAGCATCAATGTGGCAGTTTCATCATAACGTTGCCTGATTGTAGCCTCTACAGTTAGTTATCGCTTCACTTATCCATGACCGGGATCAGCCGGATGCTTCACAAATGTCTGAGCAAGCTCACTGGTGCTACCGTGAAAGCAATGCGAAACGCAGAAGCTCTACCGGTTTATAAATAATTTCTCTGCACTACCTTGACATAATTTCATCCCGCTTTTGAAATTGTTGTGGCTAATAAAAAGCCGAAAAAGGCAGAGATTAAATCGGTAATTCTTTTCTGTGGAAGTGATCAATTCGCTAGCTCCACATAAGCAACTTGTCCACGCTAACGGTACTTACAGTCTGCAAAACCTGTATTATGTTCATAACATAAACAAGCTCTCTCTAGCTGTCGCGTACTAACGTTATCCATAAAGCTGCTTCCACATCTGACACGAAACGAATTTTTCGCGCGACAGATTAACTACATTCAAAGTAAATGCAAAGACGTGAATACACGCTTTTGGGCACCAAGCTGCTTTCACACCGGGCGCGAAAAGGACGCGAAACGAATTTTTTGCGAGACAGATTAGCTACATGCAAAGTCAATGCAACGGCGCGAATACAGGCGTTATGGACACGTTAAGCAGTTTTTTTCACCGACGCCGAAACGAATCTTTTCACAAGAACAGATTACATTCAAAGTCATGACCGCTTATCAGCTACTGCATGTTAGTTCCCCTGCTCTGCTAATTAAAAATGCTCCTGGTTAACTTATACGCAGCAATCATGATCGGTATGCTTGTGTTACTTCGGTAAGCATCAATGTGGCAGTTTCATCATAACGTTGCCTGATTGTAGCCACTACAGTTGAAGCTAACCGGAGAGGTGCTGTATGTGTCTGCCGAGTTTGGCTGCAGTTAGACCAGACGTAGATTTTGCAGAGCTTGGGGTACGTTTTTGGGTGCTTATGAAACGATCGCTTTACTTATCCATGACCGGGGTCAGCCTAATACATCTCCAATGTCTGGGCAAGCTCTCTGATACTAACTGCGGTAAAGTTGGTTTCATATTTGGATATGTTCATGACATAACCGGAGCTCTATCTAGCTCTCGCACACTATACATAATGCACCCATTTTCCGCGAGGAAAAGCTGGTCATTCCGAAGCAATAAGTAAACCATTACCACAGGCAATTTTCCGGTAAGGCCGTTTAGCTTGGAGCTTTAAGCCCCTCCGTCATATACCTCGCCGTAAGCTGTTCGCTTTCTCCACGCTAACAACACACCACAGCTATGCACACGAACCAGCAGGTCCTAATACACACCGAAGCAGTCCATAAGCTGTTGGTCCACTTTTAGCTGCCCCTCACTGTCCATGTTTCCATCTAAACTCAGACCCACCGGATTTCTATGGTCTCCGGTCTACACTTGGGCATGTCGACCCGTTCTACAAATGTGTCTATATGGGGTGGATTCTAGCTTCCCCTGCATCCTAGCTAGGAGTAGTTAGAAAAACCGCGGTACTCACCAACTGTTACCGTTGCAAACTGTAGCCGATAGCAATTTCGCCGTTGCGTTTATTAGAACAAGTTAATTTCATTGGATCTATACACATGTACTGCGTTTGATTGCAGAATTTCCCCACTGATTCCTTGGCTCAGATGGCAGACGCGTCTCACGTTTCACTCTGAGACCCGGAAACTGCGTTTAGCTGCTCCGTCCCGCCTAGATCCGCCCTCCACAGAGCTGGCCAGTCAGAAGAAAGTTGGCACACGGGGAGTGGGGGCCATAGCTGAAGAGCCACCCCAGTGAGGCGTTTCAGGCAGAGACCACTATGGACTACAAATGGGGTTTTTGAGGATGGCAGTATGAGTGAAATAAAAAACCCTTTTTTACTTTTGCGCAATCAGGAGTACTCTAGGGGGAGTCAAAGACCAAAATATAAACTTGGAAAAATGGCATAATAGGTAACCTTTAAGCCGGCACTGCTGGGTGACTGCTGGCATGGCAAGCGGTGTGTTGACTGGATGTGGGCCAGGTCTGGCAATGATGGCACCGTTTATGTGATGGCATGCCACATGAGGGCCGATTGTGTCTGCAGCTGGCCCTGGCCCACATATGGGTCAGCTCCGGCAAACCAGATCTGGGCTACTAAAGGGCCATTGTTCATGCTGTATGTGGGCCAGAACTGGGCCGTATAAAGTGCATTATGTGGGCCAGGCCAATATTGCTATATGGGTTCTGCACTGTAGAACTCAAGAGCTGGGAGCGGAGGTTAATGCGTGTACTCCGGCTGTTGTGAGGCAGATTGGTGACGTATATCTGAAAATCTCCTGGGTCCGTCGCCCCGGGGTCAAACGCGATTATACTATGCCGCGTTCCGGCTCGGATCTGGCCTGAAACGTACCAGGAAGATTTACAGTGATTCTCTGTTCGCATACGGGGCCGTGCTGAAATCACGGATATATCAAATCTGTCGCCATGCTGTGAATAATCCAATGTGAGCATTAGAATATGACACAAGAACGAAGCAAGACATCGGATATATCAGTGACCACGGTAAAATAGGCGTAATAGCTCCTATTTTACTCTCACTTAAAATCTGACTCCAATTGGAATTACAATTTATAATTTAATGTAAACCTGCACCAATCTCGGGGTGGTTACACCTCGGACTCTTCCATGAAAGCCGCTGTTACTCCATATATGCCCCCGGGTATTAGCATTATGGCCAAATCTTAGTTCATTGGTAGTCTCAGAGGATGGAAGTCAATCACCACAGCACTAGCATCTTTTGGCATAAATACTGCGAACCCAGATCATTGCACGCCCATGGGTTCCTTCAGGCGAGTTTGACAGGAACCGGCTTTATCGCGCGCGGGCCCCCTCTAATGCCAGACCCCCAGAACAGACGCTACATAGACCCTTTATATAAGTAGACTGTGATCGTCACTCCAACTGAACATATAATAGATCCATAAAATCTGCTAATTGAAGACCCAAGTGTTAAAAGTACTGAAGTCACGAAACAGCCACTTTGAAAAAATTGAGAAAATTGACTTTGGTAACTATTAAAAACATTTTTTCTGTCCTTAACTCAAGGGGTATGAAAATGTGGCGTTAGGGCTTTTTGCACCAGGCTCTTCAATTGTGGATATGGTTAGAGGATTTTTTCTTTTTTTTTTTTTTTTTGGGAAATGACATCTTTAAACATGAGCCCTAGGTTAAGGGGATCTCCATTTCCCTCTGAATATTTTGCATACCGATCCCAGGAGACAGTTTCTCAACGTGACATTATTGCTCATTATAAGTCAAAAAGCAATGATCTACAATCTTGGCCAATCTTACAATCTTATGACACATACAAATGGCATTGGCCTTAGTGAATGGGAGGGATTTTCCATGGACTGAAATTAATGAAGGACAGATTTGTCAAAAACTTTAGCAAAGAAACACAAAGTGCTCCCTCTAACTGGCCTCCTCCCACACATGTCTGACTCATCCCTCACATCGCCAGAGATCCTGAGCAAATTTCAACACTGTGAAGTAGAAAAACAAACACACAGGAGAGAAGGATTGACCTCATTTGAGTGGGGCATCCGATCCCTGTAATATACTCATTAAAAACAGCAGTGAATAGAGCACATGTCCCATCCCCTATAGACCCACTGCTGTTCACACATCAGAGCTCCTCTAACTGTGTGTGACAGGATTTGTATAGAGGAAGGGGCTTTGCATACCTGTCCTGCCTCACTGCTCCACACACTTTAAGACCCCCAGTACTGATCAGTGACTGTCCAGTCCTTTCACAGACACTGACACAGGCAGCATTATGATGATGTCAGACTTTCTACTGCTGGTGATGCTGGGACTCATTGTACAGGGTGAGAAAAATGAAATCCATTTTCAATCAGTTTGTTTATGTTTTACATTTTCTTTGCTTACATTTCACAATATAAAGACTCTCACAACACAACATTTTAGCTGAGTTACAGCATATTTCAAAAGAAAGTTGTTTCCCGTATTGAACTGCATTGACTGAGATATATCTGTTTTTTTTTTTCTCTAGAATCAATGGCAGATATAGTTGTGACTCAGTCTCCAACGGCTCAGGCTGTTCAGCAGGGAGACACTGTCACTATCAGCTGTACGGCCAGCGAGGATATAGACGATGGCCTCAGCTGGTACCTGCTGAAACCTGGTCAGGCTCCTAAACTCCTGATATATGAAGCCACAAACCGACAGTCTGGGATTCCTCATCGTTTCAGTGGGAGTGGATCTGGGACTCAGTTTACACTGAAAATCACTGGAGTCCAGGCTGATGATGCAGGAGATTATTACTGTCAGCAGGGTTATAGCGGGTTCACACAGTGTTAGAGAGCCGTACAAAAACCTCCCTCAGTCAGACTGCACAGAGACTGCACTGCTGCAGCTGGGACCTACTGCAGGTGCTGAGGGGGGAGTCACTGATCTGAGACATTAAGCGATTCAGCTCTCAAACAGTCTGTACAATAATTGCGCACATATTTACAAATGTAATGCTGTATTTGTATATGGTAAGACAAGTCTATCCATATGTCTTGTGAAAATTAAGTGTTTTTTATGACAATTGTAACATTTGTGCTGCGTGCACAGTTCAGATCCACTGAGGACAGAAAGTTGAGGACTGGACTCAGGTGCAAGGATGGACTTGGTTTTATTTATTATGCCAACTGCACTGCAGAAGGCACAACCGCTGCAATGCAAAATAATAACGAATAGAGGTTCCTAAAATGAGCACAATGAGTAATACAGAGTCTGGGCTATGGCTACAGTTACAATGTATCACAAATAGGAAAACAAAAAGAAAACAAGGTTCCTTTTAATAATAACATGCTGGCTTAAACGAAAACAGCACTGGCGAATATGGAGGATATGCCTCTACAAGACTACAATGCCGCACAGGTGTGGATTTACAAGACTTAACCAACGAAACTGAGTGAAGCTCAGTCTTAAATACACGCTGCTACCACCCAGTGGCAATTAAACACAGATGCAAAAAATGATGAAGTGGTGTGAATCAATGCAGTCCGGGTCTTAGTAGACCGGTGAGCTGGACGGCTGGAGGCGTGGCGTTACAATAATTTAGAAACTTGATCAAAAGAACACTATGGAGATAAAGACACTAGTCAGAGTATTATTGATTATCACAGTAAAATAGATTTCATTCTCGGAGAAAGACTTGACCTTATTTCTGAATAAACTCAAAAAGAAAGTGAGCACATGAAAAACACATACATACAATTATAGACGGAATTAAAATTGAGTTCACTGGAACAGAACTGGGCCATTAATTTTTGGAACAAAACAGATGCATATCTTGAGTTCACCCTTTGTACATATAACAGCTCTGACATGGGGTATGTCATGATGCAGGATCTTTATCTTGCTTAGGATTTTTCACATTTGTCAATATAACCATAGTTTAAATGAAATAATACAGAGGATTGCCTGGATAATGCATTCCCTGTAATTGCACGGAATTTTTGGAATTTAGTAAAAGGAATCAATTAGCAGGACTCTAAAGAGCATTCAGAGATTAGGGAGAGCTGTCAGAGATTAGAGAGAGCATTTAGAAATCACAGAGAGAGCAGTCAGAGATGTCAGAGTTCTGTACTTGTGATATAATTTGTTTGAGTATTGGGGATTGGGAGTAGGTGAGGATGCAGAGGAGTGTTATAATTAAACAATAGGAGATCAGTTTGTTTACCAATTTAAATGGAGTTTAATCCAGATATGGTCCAGATTGGAGAGGGGGCTGTAACATTTTGTGTACTGTACTGTCCTGTAACATGGACCACTGTAATTACTGTCCTGCTCCACTAGGGCACTGGTCCGGACCACTGGTCTTTGGTGCACGGATTACTGCAGTAACTGTCCTGCTCCACTAGGGGACTGATCCGGACCACTGGTCTTTGGAGCATGGACCACTGCAGTAACTGTCCTGCTCCACTAGGGGACTGGTCCGGACCACTGGTCTTAGGAGCACGGACCACTGCAGTAACTGTCCTGCTCCACTAGGGCACTGGTCCGGACCACTGGTCTTTGGAGCACAGACCACTGCAGTAACTGTCCTGCTCCACTAGGGGACTGGTCCGGACCACTGGTCTTTGGAGCACGGACCACTGCAGTAACTGTCCTGCTCCACTAGGGGACTGGTCCGGACCACTGGTCTTTGGAGCACGGACCACTGCAGTAACTGTCCTGCTCCACTAGGGGACTGGTCCGACCACTGGTCTTTGGAGCACAGACCACTGCAGTAACTGTCCTGCTCCACTAGGGGACTGGTCCGGACCACTGGTCTTTGGAGCACGGACCACTGCAGTAACTGTCCTGCTCCACTAGGGACTGGTCCGACCACTGGTCTTTGGAGCACGGACCGCTGCAGTAACTGTCCTGCTCCACTAGGGACTGGTCCGACCACTGGTCCGGGGTGTCTCGAGACAGTGAAATTTTGCTTTCAGTGGCCTTGCAGAGGTACGTCTCGGAACCACTGACTGTACAATCCATGCAAGGAATATTCCAATTACATTGTAAATGGCTGCTTTACCCTCAGCATTACTGTTGGCCAAATCATTTTTTTTGGCTGCTATTTGGATAATTAAATCGTTAGAACTGTAGGTCTAATTGTTCAAAATATTTGAAGCCAGTAAAATAAGCCAGTAACAATCAATGTGGCCTGACAATATGCAGCTCGCCGTTTTTTTACTGCGCTGTCAGCTGTCTGATTGGAACAGCTGTCTGATTAGAAAACATAAATGGAGGACACCACACTTGACACCGAAATTACCTTCACTCGCAGAAGAATTCTGAAATGTCGCTCTCGCTGGAGAAAAAAAAAATTGTCCATTAGTGACAGTGCATAGACCTAATTATAATTAAATTATATTTATGAACTGAATGTAGCCCATTATATTGTCGCTGTTAGATCGCACGGGAGTGAGGTAATTCTGGCGCAGGTGAAACACCAGTCGTGTTAAGAGGAAATTTCGACTTTAATATATTTTTCTATTACATTTGTAGTACATTTCTGATAGGCGTAGTCATGGCCTCCTTCTCTTTGGGGTAAAAAGAAGCGCCTATACTGAGGTAATCTAAGCTGGAAAACGTGCGATTAGAATTCTTTACCGTTACTGATAATAACTTGCCGATACACACACACATATATATAACATACACACACACACACACACACACACACACACACACACACACACATATATATATATTACATATACACACACACACACATATATATATACATACACACACAAATATATATATATATATATATAGCCTACATAAATAAATCTATTCAGAACATTATGATAAGCCAACACAATTTGAGTTATTATATTCATCGAGTTATACCAAAAGTCATTCTCGAAAGTACGTTAGGTTGATGGATTCTAGTAGCCTAACTCTTTTCAGTCGGCGATTATATCAGTATAGGCTATAGATCATGGTGCTTTTATTCAGCAGATAGACATAATTTTAGGTAGAAGGCAAGAAGAGTCTGATTTCATCATTAAAATTGAGTTAGGATTACAACTAGCTTATCTCGGCCGATGCTGCTATACTGTACTACGATCGGCTTTAACAATTAAAATCGGTTATTGCCCATTACAGTCGGCGGGCGTTTCAGTCCCGTTCTGATGGACAGCGGCAATAGCCCTTTGTATGGGTAAAACATTTATCCCCTTGACAGACTAAACACTTTTATCCTTTGCTCGAAGGATTGAATGGTAAAACCATGAAGTCATTTTCTAGTGTTTTCTGTGAAGCCAATTTACTTGTCAGAAACGGTCACCGCATTTTCAAATGAATTACAGCTCCATGTAATCAAAACCCCATTTCGCGTATTTCATCATAGGCTGTATCATACCTCTCTGCCTAAGTAGCCTTAGCTATAGCCTTCTATTTAAAATTTTGCTTTTATGGTACAGAAAGAAAGCACAGTACTCAAACGAGATTAACAGCCAAAAGCAATGTGTGAACTGGCTGCAATTTATTGACACAACTTTCCAAACCTGCCAATCATTTTCATTGTTCTCTAGCTATAGGCTAGATAAAAATAACCTGTTCAGAGCATTCATATTTTCGAGAATAAGATGATGCAATACAGTTTATTCACTTTATATTCATCGAGTTTAGTTAGGTGTCGCTAGCTGCTTAATTAATATGCCAGATTAGTGCAGTATAGAAAAAGCGGCAAGCTGTTTATTGCTAGACTACCGGCTTCAAACATTTTGAAGAATCACTTTCATTACAATTTAATCATGAAAATGGCAGGCTTGAAAAATAGTTTGGCCAACAGTTATGCTGAGGGTAAGGCAGGCATTTACCATCTAATCACAGTATTCCGAGAATGGACTGCTCAGTCAGTGGTTCCGAGACCTTACCACTGTGTAAGGCCAGCAAAGACTGCAATTTCACTGTCTCGAGACACTGCGGACTAGTCCCCTAGTGGAGCAGGACAGTTACTGCAGTGGTCCGTGCTCCAAAGACCAGTGGTCGGGACCAGCCCCCTAGTGGAGCAGGACAGTAATTACAGTGGTCCATGTTACAGGACAGTACAGTACACAAAATGTTACAGCCCCTGCAGCCAGATTGACAGACACAGAGGGAGGGAGGAATGCTCTTCCACGCTCTACCAGTGCTCCCCCAAAAAAAAAAAAAAAAATAAACTCCTCATTCAGGACCATGTTCTCCAGAAACATCGCTTTTTTTGCAAAAACACTGACATAACTAATCACAGGAAAATGTATTCACTCTTTCTTTCTCATCCTGAATTTAAAGGTTTTTAATTTTTTGCTCTTGTTAAATACTAACTATGGTATGACTCTTATTGAATCCAAAGAAGTAAAGCAGCATTGAGCCTGTGAGTGGACGACTTCTGTGTTTTTACCGGACATTGGTGTGGGTTGTGTTTGAAGAGCTCTCTATCTGATGTCACCCAAAATACAGTAATATTCTCAGAGCTCAGGAGGAGGACAGAGTGCTGATACCGCCTGTATTTAAAAGCCCTACAGTAGTAGAAAGGGGGATGTGGTTGTGCAGTGGTTAAGTGTGCTTGACTTGGAATTGATAGGTGCTGAGTTCAAGTCCTTATCATAGCCTGTGTGGCGTGCTCTTGAGGAAAAACACTTTACTCCCACAGTACTCCACTCCACCCAGGTGTATAATTGGGTACCAGAAAATGCTTGGGGAAATCTAACTAAGAGTTTGGGGGTAACCTGCAATGAACTTGAACTCCCTCTCATCCAGAGGGAGTAGCAATACTCCTAGTCCAAGGCCATAGATTTAATCTGAGAGTTGGTGGGGACATATGTAATGCAAGCTGGAAAATTTTTTTTTTTTTGCTATAATAATATAATACAAAAATGTATATCAGCTTATGTCTTCTTCAGGGTGTAATGATACAAAGATAAAGAGAGCAATTATATCTGAAATCAACACAGGTGTGACCAGATGAAAACATGCAAAGCAGGACCTCTCACGCACTATCAAAGTCCTAACTAGGAAACCAACATAAAAATCAATCACACGGGGCGCCCCGGTGGCTCATCAGTCTAAGTGCGCGTACCATAAAGGTTGTGTCCTTCCCGCAGCGACCTGAGTTCAAATCCGGCTCCGGTAATTTGCTGCATGTCATCCCCCATTCTTCTCCCCACCTTCCTGTCTCTCTACACTGTATAACTATCAAATAAAGGAAAAATTCCCAAAAAAAATCTAAAAAAAAAAAAATCAATCACATGATATCAAGATATAATAAAATAAAGCAATAAAGAAAGTACTAAAACGCGAATCAGCTTGGTCCGTCGGCAGAAACACAGGGCCAGCAATAACCTCATCTTTCACTGCTTAATGACCTACATCTCTCGCAGTTTACCTCTCCCGATTAGCATCAGTTGCTCAGACTAATGGGTAGAACTGATGAGAGTCTAATATATTTTTGAAAGCCTTGTGTTGTATAATTTTTTAGTAGTCTGGCCTTGTTGTCGGAGTGGAGGAAGGGGATTTTCTTCTGCTTGAGTGCCCGATGGAGTCTGGCAATGGCCCTACGTGGAGCGTCGGATGAGCCTGGAGTGTGAGCCGTGGGATCTTGCTCCAGCGCGCCGCGGTTGACGAAGGGCATTGCTGCTGCGAGACGGCGCTGGAGACCGCCGGCTGGAATTCCTGCGGTGCGGAGCCCGAACAGGCGAACGGCCACGGTTGTCATCGCGGGGAGAGCGTGGTCCGGAATATTAGCACCTTGGTTAGGGCAAGCAAGTGGGGCTTCGCGGTGGAGGTACGAAGATGGCGGAGCACAGGTTGGTGCGTGGAGGAGAAATGGGAGTTGCGGGAACAGATTGGGAAGATTCCTCTGGAGCATTCGAGTCTTGGAATAATTCTGCGTCCGAGGGACTCAGTAGGATTTTGGATTCCATGCTTCGGGTAAGCGAAGTCTTACCGTGCGCTGAGGCTGTCTGGTTGCGAGTGATCTACGTAGAAACAAGACGAGCGGGGATTGTGGGAATCTAGGCGGTATACATAGACGTATGGACGAATAGGAAGGCGCTTTGGGAGTGGTCCTGTTCGTTAACCTACGTTATCGGCAACTTCCATATTTTCAAAAATTTATTTTGAGAATAATGCAGAACACCATCCCTAATTTTGGATATGTTAATAACAGGCATCTAATTTTTCTAAAACAGTCAATTTTATGTTAGTGGATGGTGTCTTTTTATTGGTATAAAATGTAAAAAATAGCACAATTTTTTTTTTCTCATTTTCAAGTCTTAATATTTTCTCAATTATTTATAAGAGAGGGGCAGAATTAAATTACAAAATACACAACATATATGGGAAAAGAGTAAAAATTTTGAGCAAATTTAAGCACCCAAAAATATATGATAAAATAAAGGGACACCTTTATAAGTCCATATTCATCAAGTTATAGTAGCAGATTTACACCCCTGAAAATTTGAAGGACCTAGCTGAAATACTTTCCTAGATATAACCATGTGAAAGTGGCTCCTCAGAAATCGCCATTCAAAAAGGGTCGGAACTTAGTTGCAAAAATTTTTTTTTATGACAAATTGCGGGGAGGTGAGAGCTGAAATTTTGGATTTATCTTATTAGGAGTTGTATGTGTTGCATGCTCCCAGGCGGGTGCGGCAATGACAGATTTATAATTTCCCTGTAAACAGGACAACAACAGATGAGGCAGGAGAATGTGTTTGCGTTTCACAAAATCCTAACGGATAACGCTATTTTTATTGCACTGTTCCAATAGCATTGTCATTTGTCTTTCTTCCTTTCTCTTTTCAAATTGCATATTCAATGTCCACATGGCATTCTGTCCATCATCCGATTTCACACCACATAATATCTACTGCTCACAATTGTACTCTTCACCAGTAACAGTTTCCATTGGTGCCTTATATTCCCTAGCTTACACATACTCACTTTTAGCTCAAATTGTCCCTTATACAATGACTGAAACTATCTAGCTACTTCAGATGGCAATACCCCAGTATATATATATAGGTGCACTTCTAAGTGCTGAACAAGAAAGACAGTAACATGGCTACTGCTTAATAACACATAGAACATTCCCTGAGCAGAGTAACAACTGATAAATCTTAGTGAAACCCCCAAAAAATAAAAACATTAACGTTTGTAATGCCTGCTGTTAAACTGCATACTATACTTACACAGCTGAATATGCAAATACCGTAGCAGGCTAAACCTGAGCGAACATGTGGCAGCTAACACACGTAGCAGCTAACGCATTCAAGCACATGCACCTCATTAACTTTCCTATACATCCGGTTCGCGCATTACTCTAAAGAAATAAAATGTACAGGAGCCGATACTACTGCAAGAGCTTTGCAGAAATAAAACACTGTACCGCCGCCATTCTGCACTCTGGGTGAGCGGTACTTTTCTCGTGACATAAACACAATCAAAACAATAAATCCTTAAGACATGTCGTAGCTAAAATGCATTTTATACACCACTAACTTAGTTCTGCTTGACATTCAGTTTTTATACCCATGACTAACCTGTAAACAGAACAACAACAGATGAGGCAGGAGAATGTGTTTATGCGTTTCACAAAATCCTCACGGATAATGAGAGGATCCGGAAATGCGCCCCCATTCATAGTGAAACAACAATCCTATTTTGCCCCCTGCTGTACACGGGTGGAAAAAAATGGGGGAAAAAAAAGCCACTAGATGGCAGTATTGACATTTTTTTTTGTTAAGCCCAATCTAAAGCTAGGTTTGGGCATGTCCTGGGCATGCCTCAGAGGGGGCTGGAAAAGAGTATATAAGGAGAAAAATTGAGAGAGTTGTTGTAGTTGGAGAAATTGCAAGGAGAAATTGTGGAAGGATACATTTGACCAGACCTGTCACTCTTTTCAAGACCTGTGAAGCTTTTTGTGGATTTTTGCCTGTGTTGGAGCATTTTCCTGTCCCAGGACATCGCAACATAGCAGCCCATCTCAATTACCAAGGGAGTGTAACTATTTTTTAATTATTATTTCAATCTTGGTCAGTAGGGTAGAGTGTAGATTAGTTCTAAGTTTTAATTAAATCTGTTGAAGTTGAAGAATTTTGTCTGTCATCCCTTGCTGTAATTGACGCCGAATAAATTGGGGCCATAACAAATTGGGGGCTCGGGTCCGATAGACCATTGTGCGAGTCATTTATTGAAAATCTAAAATTTCAAAAAAGTGAAATTGTTTTTTTTAATTTTCCTAGATATATATTGGCAGATCAACAGCAATGGATGATTTCTTGGCATCACCAACCGTAGAGGTTTTGAAGTCTTTTAAAAAGACAGAACTGCTAGAAATATGCAGACAGTTAGAGCTGACAGATGTAAAACCAGCCATGCGAAAAGCAAGACTGGCTAGAGAGATTGTTGAATATTACATTGATGAAAAATGTGTTTGCACCAGGAGATCTGGAACAGTTTCCGTTGGAAAATCCAAATGTAGAATTGGAACTTAAATTAAAAATGCTAGAGCTTGAAAGGGAAGAAAAAGAAAAACAACGAGAGTTTGAGAGAGAGAAAGAGAAAAAAGAAAGGGAGGAAAAAGAAAAACAGAGAATTTGAGAGAGAAAGAGAAAAAGAAAGGGAGGAAAAAGAAAAACAAAGAGAATTTGAGAGAGAGAAAGAGGAAAGAGCAGAAAGAGAGAGATAGAGACAGAGAGATTTCGATTTAGAAAAATTAGATCGAGAAGAAAGGCTCCAAATGGAGCTACTAAAAATCAAAATTCAAGCTGAAAAACAAATTTCGGGCTAGCCAGGAGGTAAGCTGGTGCCTCCATTCTCAGAGAAGGAGGTTGATAAATATTTCCAGTGCTTCGAGAAGGTAGCTAAGAGTTGTCAGTGGCCAAAGGAACACTGGCCTCTGATGTTGCAAACTGTCCTCAAGGGTAAAGCTCAACAAGCCTATTCGGCTTTGTCTGCAGATGATTCCTCTGATTATGAGGTTGTCAAAAAGGTTATTTTGACAGCTTATGAGTTTGTTTAATTAAATCTGTTGAAGTTGAAGAATTTTGTCTGTCATCCCTTGCTGTAATTGACGCCGTAACAAATTGGGGCCATAACAGGTGAAACTGTTAGAATGTTTTCTATTACAAACACTAAGTTGTTTTTTTTTTTTCCACGTTGATTGAATACCACATTATATGAACCGCGTAACAAACAAAATTGATTAATAAATCAATCAATCCAATTAAAAGAAAACTCATTTCCACAAAAGATCCTTTTTTTTTGTGCATGTCACACTCTCCCTGACAAATTGGCTCCTGACAATTCTCAAGTTCAAATATTCCAACGCTCACATCCCTCAAATACTCATAAATCAGTTTCTTTTAACATTAAAACTTCCTTCTAACTCAATAAACATGTGTCATGTATGAAATGCAAGTTGGAGGTACGTGGGCTGCAAGTTGATATGGCAGCGTGATGTATGGTGTGCCCCATAATGGCAGGTAAGGTGCACTGTACATCCCTACTGTGTTCACTGTGGGGTGGATTTGTAATGAAGGCTGACCAAGTGTTTCATAAGTAGTTTTCTTTCCCAGGTAGATCGCCTCATGCCTGTGTGCATGTTTGTTGCTGGTGGTGTCACAGGTCGCTCTCCACACCCACCCTCTGTCTCGGATTGGACTAGACTAGGTAAATGTTCTTGGTCACTTGTCCTTCCTGTTTGTCTTCGTTCCTCTCTTTTCAGGAGTGAAGGCTGGAGCAGGTAAGTAGTCTCTGTTAGTTTGCTCTTGTTCTTTCCCTTCAGGTGCGGAGTCTGAACCAGGTAGGTATTCTCTACTATGTCTTTCCTCTCTTGTAGTTTGTTGGGCTGGTTTCCTCTGGGCTGCAGGAGATCGGTCAGGTACTTGGACTCTCTTTTCTGTTCTGTCCATGGGGATTCTTACCCAATAGCCCCCAGTGCTCTGCTCATCCTCTGACCCTCTGAACCATTGCTCTCATGGGTCTGCTTCTCCCAACTCACGTACTCTCAACCGCCTTTTTCTCTGCCGTTTTCCAAGTGATGTCTTCGCTGGAGAGGAGGGGGTTTCCACGGGTAGGTCACTCACCTGTAACAACAGGTTACGATGAAGCATTCTTGTTTTCAGGTGGTCTCCATCCTCTGGATACACCACATAGACTGGGTTGTCTGATATTTGTTCCTTAATGATGTAAATGACCTTCTCCCAGTACGACCTCAACTTCCCAGGTCCTCCCCGCTCACCTAGGTTCCTCACCAACACTCTGTCGCCAGGCCGCAGGACTGCCCCTTTCACTTACTGGTCATAGTAGGCCTTGCCCCTAGCGCTTGATTGCTTGCTGTTCTCATTGGCAATCTGGTAAACCTGCGACATTCTTTCCGCCCACTTCTGTGCATAACCTTTGGGGGTGACCGCCTCTGAGTTTCTCATCAGCCCAAATAACAAGTCAACTGGCAGACGCGGATGATGGCCGTAGAGCAGATAATAAGGCGAGTATCCCATTGCCTCATGTCGGGTACAATTGTACGCATGTACAATTTGTGGGAGGTAGTCCTTTCAATGCTCCTTTTCCTTGTCTGCCAGGGTTCTCAGCATCTGCAGCAGGGTTCGGTTAAATCTCTCGGCCGGGTTGCCTTGAGGGTGATATGGTGATTTTCTGGAATGACCGACACCTGACAGCTGCTGCAGGGCCCGGAACAGCTCATTCTCAAATTCACGACCCTGGTCGTGATGTAGTCTTGATGGGTACCCGAAGCGGGGTATGAAGTCATGATAGATGCGCTCCGCAGCAGTACGCCCAGATTTATTCTTTGTAGCGTATGCCTGCGCAAATCTTGTGAAGTGGTCGACTACCACGAGGATGTATTGGTATCCTCCTTCACTGGTCTCAAGATGTAGATAGTCAACGCAGACGAGCTCTAAGGGAGAGTTTGTCGTGATGCTGCCCATGGGAGCACGCATGTGGGTGATAGGTTTCTTCTGCATTAGACATGTACACATTCTGGTAACATAATCCTCTATCTCTTTTTTCATGTAGGGCCAGTAAAACCGGTCCCTAGCTAGGTGTAGTACCCTCTCCGTGTCGACATGTCCCATTTAAATGCAGGAGATGCTTCAACGCTTCAGGTCTGTATTTAGCAGGTAAGACTTGCTGCCGTCTTTCCTCAGTCCGTTGATATAGGAGCCCATCCTCTAGGCGCAGTTTCTTCCACTCATGTAGCAGTTTTCTGGTAGGCACACTTGCAGCCTTTCGGGCCTCCTCAGTAGGTGCTGCACCTGCCTCCTTGAGCCTCACAACATCCCCGATGACTGAATCTTCATGCTGTGCTCTCACAAGCTCATTGTGGCTTGTCAGCAGGGGTGTATATGCTCTTGGCCTGCATCAAGGGAAGAGATGTGTAAAGCGGCAATCCAGGCCACATCTTTGCCCTGTGCTGCTTTGTTTCCTCCCAGGTTGCACGCACAAAATCTTGAGACAGCTCCTCCGTGCATGTTGTCATGTAGCTGTTGATATCCAGTGATCCTGGACAGGGTGTCTGCATCTATGTTGACCTGCCCCGCCGATACTTCAGGTCAAAATGGAAATCGGACAATTCCCCTACCCAACGATGGCCAACCGCATTGAGCTTTGCCGTGCTCATGATGTAGTTTCTCGATTAGCAACTGTTGCTGATATTAGTTGATAGAATCACAATCAAATTTATTTTTGATAGCATTGTTATACATTGCTCCACAAAATTATGAGGAGTTTTTTTCACACATAAATAAATGACGACGTAAAATATCTGCATGTGTTTAAACTCTGTGCTCAAGCACCTCGTGAAAAGGCACAAACCTGCGCAAACCAGCCCATGAGGCTCATTAAGCAACAAGCTGTGCCAGTGCCAAACATCGCCTTCCACATTTAGCAATAAAGAAGGTAGAAAAGAACTGATTCTGGTTGCGAGCCACGCGTGAGAGTTGACAGGTATGCGTTATTAATGAAAACTGGCCACACCTGATAATGTTTAGTTTTCGGAGTTTCTGTAATGGTCATTTAAATGAATGATTGAAATGATACACCTTTAATGAACCCTTGTGGTGTTCCCTTTTCAATGAATTGTGTGTCCTTTTTGCCTAGTTGGACATGCCGTGTTTAAGAAGATGGTGGTGCATCGTACTCATGGACAACTTCCCGATTCCAAAACTATTCTTACCATGTCAAATTTTACACATGTAACAATTTGAATTTTCAGTTGTAGTATTTTACGTCTTAGTTGGGCAACGGTGGAATGAAATAATGAACCAGTCCTGTTTATACAATTCCCATATCACCTCTTGTGTGTGCGAGAGAGAAAAGAGAGAAAGAGATAGAGAGAGAGAGAGAGAGAGAGAGAGAGACTGACTGACTGACTGACTGCAAGTTAGCCTAACAGTTAGCTTCACCTTTTACAGCAATTGGCACATGACAGGATATAAGAACGATAGCTTTACATTAATTCTTTCTCTGGCGTCTTTCAGAATGAGGGCCCATCGGCAAAAAGGGCAGCTGCAGAAGAGACTCTGATAAGCTCCGATGAGGAGGATGTGGTATGTGATATGCAATCTGTTGGACCATGTCTGAAATATTCAGCACCTCCCTCTGTTAATTTGCACCTGTTTGATCGTTAAACAGTGTCTGGAAAATGTGTTTTGTAAAGTCTGCATTTAGATAGTGTTGCTTGTGCGAAGTTCGAGTGTTAATATGATAACATATATGTGGTGATACAGCGAAAATATGTTGCAGATCAGCTGTTATGAAAATAATTACATATTCTTCCAGGTAAATGTACATAGTAGTTATGCATTACTAATTTCTCTTCTTCCTCTAGGAGGACCACTCCTTCACACATGGTGCTGTGGCTGCATCTCAGTGGTGCACTGCAAGGAATTTGGGCAACAAGGTCATCCTGCCCCAAAATTCTCTTGATGTATGTTTCAAATCAGACCTTTTTGATTTCATTTGCATTTTCCGCAATAAATAATCTTTTCTTGATACTGGGGATGTTGCCTATGCGCAGGTATAAAGGATATCATGCCCTCGCGCTCCAGGTGGGCCAAGAGCGTTTCCAGGGGGGCGTAGCGCTGCATCGTGGAGGTGGAGCCCAGCATCAGCAGCTTGTGTTTCGCCCGGGTGATGGCAACGTTCAGCCTGCGCCAGTCCTTCAACAGTTCGCCCAGCTGTCAAGAGACTCAAGTTATACGACGCACCAGGCAAATATTGTAGTCAGGTGGCAAACTCCACAACCCAACTGTAAGACTAACCTCGCCCTTGCATGAGGAGAAGAAATCAGCCAAAAATCAGCGGAAATTTCTAAGATTTGCTGCAATTCATTCATTACATTTTGAAAACATAGCATGCTAGAAAAAAAAAGGCAAACCACAAAATAATTTTCAGCAATGCTTCCAGAGTAGTTCACTTGTTGAAGCACCATCATTTTTCAAATTTTGCTGTGCTGCTAGTGTGTATGATGGCAGTCAGCCCCACATGGCAACAGCATATTTGGCTTTGTGCAGCTTAGGGATGGGGGAGGTATACAGTTGGTAGGGACAGCAGTGCACACAGCTCTAGAGCAGAGGTATTCCACCTTATCAACAATGAGCCAGTGTGGGAGCAGGCGTTCATTCCACCCAATCAGTTACACACCAGATTCTAATAAATAAGGTCTTAATCAAAGGCTCTACGGATTGATTTGAAAAAGCCTGCACCCAGACCAACCCATTCTGGATAAGGTTTCCTCCACACTGTGCAGGCAAACGCATTAGCCTTCAAATGACACGTATATGCTTGCACATCACTTGCCAAGTGTAAACTCCAGATTCGGTGGGATGATAAAGTAAAAATAATTTTGAGAAACTTGCATCATCGACACTCACATTCCCGTCTTGGTTGCTTCTGACAAAGGAGACAATAATGACAGCTTTGTCACGCCCTTGGTACTTGTCCACAGTGTTAACCTCCACTGCGCTAAAGGCTGGCCCCTTAAGAAGGCCCGAGATGGCCTTCAGCTGCTGCCTGTAGGGGGCAATGACTCCGATATCACCTGCTTTGCAGCCAGCCTGAAACACACAATCATCATCCATGATATGGTAGTATATGACCTCACATTTGCCATGATGTAATGAATTAAATCAGTGTACCCTCACCTTTAAGAGGAGGCTGATTATGCGGTGAACAAGAGCTGCCTCAGTGTGGTTACTGATCCCCCCTTTCTCCACAGTCTCTGGGGCAGGGACCTAAAAAAACAGCAGCACACAATAAACCTGTCAGCTTCACTCAAGGAAAATAAAAGTTCAGGACAAGACAGGTGACGCTGACATCTCCATGGCAACATGCTGTAAATGCTTGTTTTTCGATTTCAGTCATATTGCAGCAGAAGCTTCCCCTTCCATTGCCCTCTCACAGTTCAAAGAACATCTACAGACAGAATACAGAATCACTCGATCTGAATATAGCCATAAAGCACCGAGAGTCAGGTAGTACTAAAGTTTTTCAAAACCGGTAATATTTAGCAGTAATTACACATTTCCAAAAACCGAAGTCCCAAATACCACAAGCTAGAGTGAAAAATTATTTGGACAAATACTGACTGGAATTTATAGAGCATAAGCATTCATTCAACAGGTCATTATATAGTGAGTTGTAATAGCTAATCAAAATGGTTTTTTTTCCAAATTTTCACATTCCAAATTTATATTCCATGATATTTACAGTGTACCTTACTGCCAAGTAGATTGCTAGTAACACCTATTTATAAGTTGTAATAATTTGCAATGCTAATGGATATTTTCTTGACTAATCCCATGATACGTAAAAGTCCAACCCCTGGCAAAAATTATGGAATCACCATACTTAGAGCGAGTTCATGCATTTTTCTTTTTTTTTTTTTTTTACTTCACTGCAAATAAACAAGTCACAGATATGACACAAAAGTAATCTTTGTTCATTAGCTGAATGTTCAGGCTTCATGAAACACACCTCAAACAAATGAGATTAAATTATTTTCATTGATGTATACTTCTTCCATAATCAAGTAGTGAAGAGGACGACCATCCCCCATCTGCAAGAATCACCGAGGAGGTAAAAAACTGGATGGTGCTGGTGGAGATAAACTAAGTTTTAGGGTTTTGTGGCCATCATTCTACACACAGTCGTTACTGGTGCATGTGGAATTAACCATTGATTACCTTATTGCATAGTGTCACATAAACTTTAGAGACAGAGAATAAGGCCATTTGCAGGAATTGATCACGTGACGAATCACTCCAGAGCAACAAGACCGTGGTGTGCCAACGAACTCTACATTCCTTCACAACCATAAGTGTTTGACTGGCAGTGCGTGACATTCCAATACTTCAGTGACTGTTTTGACCTTTTTTTCTGTCTTTTTTTGGCTAATTTTTACTGTGTACTTAACCTCGCCCCAACCGGGGTGGGTGGGGGGGTGTGTGCTACACCCCCCCAACAAATTTTTTCCCATGACAAAAAACGTTAACAGAGATATGATTTAAATGCTTCAAGGTAATTGTTTATTCATCCTTATGCTCATTTTCATGAAAAATATTGAGGGTGCCCTCTCGTGGTAGGTAGGCCGTCGAAGTCGAAGGGGGGGGGGTGTGGTTGCCACCAGCATCAATTTTGCCTGTTTTTGATACAAAATATGCTTACAAATTAGTTGGAAATAGTATGCTATTATTATGTTTCATGCTCAATGAACTTTGTAGACCACACTGACTGTCATCCTTATTGATTTATTGATGTAGCTTGTCCTTGTATTAGTAAATCTTGGAATTACAATGACCAGCAGTGACCACAACCTTGAAGTGATCTTCACCTAATAATATTAGAAGTGCATGACCGAAATACTTTTACTTGTGTGTTTGACTGGTTACTGTACTGTATACCATTTTTATACTGTGCTATAGGCCTACTATTATACAAGTTCATAGAATTGTTCATAAAGTTGTTCTCATAATTCATAGATAAACCTTTTATGCAAGTGTGTTCTATCATAGGGAAAAACAAAGTAAAGAAAATGTGAAAAATGTTCAGAAAACTATTTGTTTTCCTTTTTGTGTATGTTTTTCTCAAATGAGTTATTTATGACATCATAGAATGTCAAATTTATGTTATCGCCATGAGTTTATAACATTTAAGTAATACTAAAATATTAATTGTAGTATCAGTAGTTCTAGAGGTTAAGAAAGTTACTTTTTTTCAGTTAAAACTATAAAAACATAAAAACATGATTTTGTCTTTTGATGTTTTTTTCCTAATATGGTTAGTTATGACATCACTATGATGTCATAATGTTGGAAATAGGCCATTTGGTACTTGGTTTGAAGAGAGGACATCTGTAGTTGTATACTGATACCAAACAAGATGATGCTTTATCACTTAATTTCTACAATAATTGGGGGGGGCCTGGTGGGGTTAGAGAGAAAACCTTTGGTTGACACAAGGGTTAATAGAAGATAAATTTTTATCGCTGGGTGTAGATTTTTTGCCATTACTGGCCGCAAAACAAGTTTTTTTAACTCGTTGGTTGGGTAGCCGACTGAAAACTCACGAAATGGCAGAATTTCTCAGGTATGTTTATGTCTTATTAAACTCCTGGCCTTTTAAACATTCAACATCGTTAAGAAGATTCAAGAAACAAAACTGATAATCTGTAGATGCGTTTTGTGGCCGTATTATTTGCACTTTTCCCTTGATGCCCACAGCATGATGGTTTTTAGCTGGAACAGGCAACGTTTGAGTGTTGGTGGTCGTCTGTAATCCGGCTTAGGCACATCACACTTCCTACAGCCCGCAAAAGCAGGGAAAAAAGCTCTACTCGTGCTCTCAAACTCATGGCCAATCCGTCCCAGTTAGACTAATCAATGTACTGAGCAGCGCTGATATGTACCCTGAATTGGCCTCACCTTGGTAGTGTCGAATAAACAAACGGGGTTTTCGGACTCCAGCACTGCCTTTATCCAGCCGCTGTGCTCCGCCTGTCCCAGACTCCGCTCCAGATCTCGCTCTACAGCCATCCGCTTGGGTAACTGCAGCTCCGCCCGAGCAGTCTGCTCCGATCCACACTCCAGCTTCCCATCATACACCAGTGTGTTGCTCAGGGACATGATTTTACTGGAGAAACAGAAAATGAGTTTGCTGGAGGGGATTTGATGGGGAGGGAAAAGCATTCATTTGTTCTGCCATGGGATCATGAATAAACATGCTCACATAATCTTAACTTCTGCTATTCAGTATAATTCGGTGACGACTCGAGCAGAGGTTGGGGGAGTAGTAATGATCGCAGGAGCAGGAAAAGATACTGAAGGGCTTCTTGTAGCACCACAATGTTGAGAGTCAAATCTTGCTGAATCTTGAGTGAGGGGGGCTGACAACTGTGTCACTGTTTTTATCCATGAAAGTGTTCATTTCTCTCAGTAATAAAGTAACTACGTATGAATGTCAATGGAAAAAATAAATTATATTCTGCATGCAACACTTTGTTTCAGTGCAATAACACAACAAAAGCAACTGCCATACTTTTTTCTGATTTTTCAGCATTGACGTGCTTCCTTCTGTATGAGAGATAATTAAACAATAAATAAACAATAAACAACACCTAAAAAAGACGAGCTACAGTAATAATGCATGTCCTTAAAGGGCTAGTAAACTAGTGAGATATAGAGAACGCCGAGAATTTTGTCCATGTTTAGGCTTGTATATTCATCAACATTCATTGAAAACTTGCATTATATTTAGCATCCTCGATAAACGTTGCCTGAACTCTGGTGAAATTCCAGGGGCATTTGAAACTAGAGTATTTTGACTCATAAAAACAAATGTCTCCCCACGCCCCTCCCCCTCGAGAAACCCCAAAATACCACAAGGCACCATTTCAGTAGCCGTTCAATGCACCTACAAAATTTCGTCAAGAGATGTTGAGCGGTTTCTGAGTTAAGGTCCAGAAACACTTTTGGAATGCAGACGCTGATGGGAACCAACTCAAAAACTATGTCACCCTACTTCCCTCTCAGGGGGGTGGGGAAGACATATCTAAGAGTATTGACAGGTCAATTATTTTCTCTTCAGGTAGCTTCTTACACAAATCAACCAGTGGTTAAGCTATTGTAAAAGAAAGATCACGATCCACAATGAACGTGCACACATGTATTTTTTGAAAAACACCATCTTGGCTATTCATGCCACAGCAGCAACGATAAGGCTAGCTCCCAATACAAGTGGTCGATAATGTGAACGCACGAAAAGCAGCATCAGCATCAGCGCAACTGCAATAGCTTATAGTAGTAGATGTTCATTATATGATATGAGCATTATGCTCATACCATTGGTAATTTTGAAAAAACGCTCTGCATAGCAGCAGATGATTGGATAAAATATATCCAAAACAAAACCCCACGTGAGTAAGCTTGTTTTTTTGAGAACAGCTTGTGAATCTATTGGCAAAACGCCAGAAATATGGCACAGTGTTGGAGAACTTAAAGCTCTGGATACCATTATCCCCGCGCAAACTGAACGCCAGACCCATTTAGAATACCGATGCACTGCAAATGTCCTAACTGCAGAGGCCCCCCAGAGTATGAGGAGGGTTTTCATGGAGAAACTCACCTGTTCATCCTGTACTGCACAGTCAGCTGGACAACAGCATGTTTATGGCGTCGAGGCGCTTGAACAGACTCTCATCCATGCCCAGAGACCTGCAGTGCGAAAAAATAGGCAAGTAAACTTGAGCTTTAATTACTGTGGGCATAGTCTTGCCGAGGTTGACATCAACTTTGTACCACATAATAACTGGGGAGAGAGCCACTGAATCATGAGAGACACGCCGAGTTAGAAACAGGGATACTCTGCCAGGTCCCTGGGTCATCCTATTCACTGAACATATTCAAAACAGCACAAAACACTAGTTTGTACTGGATACTATATGCTACTCGACATAATAGTCTAGAATGGTACAGTCAATCTGCTTATGGCAAATATTGTTCTCAGGCTTCCTAGATTATTCAGTTAAAACGTCAAACTTCAAAGAGTGTGATAGTGTTACGGGCAAAGGGCTCAGGAATGTACACTGGGCAACACAACAATAGAGTGAGGCAAGATTGCATGAAAAATGCATAGCTAAATAATAACAATGAATGACTCTACCAATGGGTCAATATTAAAACTGAAATATTACAACCCCAATTCCGAAATAGTTGGGACGAAGTGCAAATTGTGAATAAAATCAAAATGCAATGACTTTCAGATCACATGAGCCAGTATGTTATTTACAACAGAACATAGATAACATTTCAAATGTTGAAACTGAAACATTTTACATTTTTATCCACAAAATGAGCTTATTTCAAATTTTCTGTCAGTTCAGAGTTTTTGGTTTTTTTTTTTTCAGTCTGCAATGAATCACAATAAATGATTTTCAGTTTGGGGGAGAATATTGAAACTAAGCTTCCTGGCCACGAGTGAACCCCAAATGCAGTGATCTGTTCTTGCAGTGATGAAGACAGTAGTGAACAGGGTTTGGAGAACAGGAGTGACAAAGACATGCCCCTAGAGGAGTAAGTGCAGCAATGTAACTTTTTATTGGATTTTTTAAATTTTTTATTTTTCCCGAGAAAAAAGTTCATGAGAACAGTTATAAATTTGATGTTATCCATTCATAATCGTCTCTTTAAAAAGTGAAGCTTGAGGATCAGGGCCATACTAACGACTTCATGTAATTACTTTTGTCTAATAGTGCATGATTTTTGTCTAATAGTGCAGCTTTATGGCCGGTCAAAAATATTTCTGCCCGGAAAATTTTCTAGTTTAACCCAACGCTGGCACATGAGCCAGAAAGTTCATTTTTGACCAAGATTTCAAAGGGAATGTACATATCAACGCAGGCCAGACAGCGAGTTAGTAAATTATGGCTCGTAATTGTATTTCTGTCGCATAGCACGAGCAAAAGGGTCATTCCAGCCGGTCTTCTTCGGGAACCATTTTCACTGGCACAGCAAAACATATGATATTTGATCAGTTGTTACTTTTTAATGAAAGTATCGTTTATCAAACTGTTTTATAATCGCAATATCACATGAGAGAGGGTGCTGCTACACTCAATATTGTCGCAGCTGTGATTAGCCCGTCTACCTCTAAATCACAGGCATGATGACATTTGGTAGAATAGCACTTCCCCTGCGGTGATATTTACGAAGGAGCAAAAGGGCAATTGCGTATTTAATTCTACAGTGACTCCTTAACGATCTTTTCTTAAACCTGCTTCATACAAAGAGAATTTGTATAATTCTGGAATATTCACACATGTAACCCAATGACTGAGAATGGCGGGTACATATTCACCTGGCTTCGTGGTTTAGGACGATTGGTGGGAGCTGCAGGTGATCCCCCACAAGAACAAAGCGGTCAGCATGGAAGAGCGGGCCCAGGCACACTGGCTGAAGCAGGAATGTTCATAATTGAAGGTAAACAACATGAATTAATACTTTTTTTTTTGAATGGGTAGTATGTAAAGCTGGCTACCACATCTCAAAAAGATTTATGACATAGTCACTATAGAAATATTTTTTAATGTTTAATTACTTTAAAAAAAAAGTCATCTTACCCCACCCCTAGGGTAAGATGCCCTTCTGGATGGGGTAAGATGCCCCTTATCTAGAATAATTTGTAAAACCTAATACACACTGATTTTATTGCATTTCACATGAGTAATTATCATATTACAGCTGTCTTAATTGGCAGGTACACATCATACAAAAGATCAACATCTTTTTAGAAATTTCCATGCTAAAGAAATGAGGAAAGCAAGAGGTACATTCTCCTAAACTTAACTTTTTATTCACTGACTAAACACCAATGCACAAGTGATGGCAAGGTACTGTTGGCATTAAATGCATCAAGGAAAAGATGGTTATATCTTGCAGAATACTAAAAAATATGAGGCACCACATTAGATAAACATGTAGCTGTTATGATTCTGTCAGTTTGCCATGTCTGTTCTGTTTTGCCATGTTCTGTTTAGTTTGTTCCATGCCATGTTTTGTTTCTGCCATGTCTTGCCATTTTTGCCATTACCCATATTTCTGTATATAATCCGGTTCATGTTTTTCCACCATGCCCTTCTTTTGCACTTCGTCTCCCCTGTCTGGTCTTTTGTTACTACAGCTCATTCCCAGTCCTCGTGTCACATGCTTAGGTGATTTAATGGTTTCTGGGTTTCCACCATTCCTTCTAGTCTCGTTTGCTTCCTTCACCTTACTTTTGCTATTTTACTAACCCATACTAACAGTTTATTATTTTGTTAAGATACTAACCAGACTAACATTGTATGTAATACTAACTTACTAACGAGCACCAGGGATTGTATAGCTGCACTTACTAACTGATTGTCTCCGCCTCTTGCCTTCTCTTAGTCTTTGCTGCAATTCAGCGGATCCTCCGCACCTGCTCCACTCTGTCCTGCCTCTCATTATCTGTGCACATTAGAACTCCCTAACCGAGCTGTATGTTTTGTCATAGGTTGTCTCGTGTTCCGTCCTTGTTTTGGCTTTTTTGCAATTTCATGTTGTTAGAAACTTCCTCATGTTCAGCCCTTTGTTCATTAGTCTGATCCAGTTCACCTGATCCTAATCATAGCATGTGACTACCCGTTTGTATATTTAAATACTCTTTTCACAGCCAGTCCTTTGTCAGAACTTTCCTTTGTCTGCTTGTGCCACGATCTCTCGCCTTGTATTCATAGTGATTACCTTTCTGACTGGACCGTCCTTGACTTTTCGATTTTGCCTATTCCTGTACTTTGCCCATCCATCGTTACCTAATCCTTTTTTGTCCGACTCTGTATTTTTGTGATTGGTGCCCTGGTTACGATTCTGGATTTTGCCCTTTGATTCTGATTATTGGATTGTGGACTTTGTACCATTGCCTGCTCTGTTGGGGTTCCCCCCTCCAGAAATAAAGCCTCCTTATTGTATTCACTGGTTCTCTTTTAGTAGAGCTTGCTCTGACCTGAGCCGGAAGCGAATTTTTTCCCCAGTCTGCTAGGCTAGTAATGGAGGAATCACTATTGAGCAATCAGAGAGTGGTGACGCTATAATCAAAGCAGCGTTGATGTCAACAAGCATTATGGTGCTAGCTAAATGCTGCTAAATAAAATGATGTGCAAAATCCGTAGCTCGCTGATTTCCGTTTTTATTGTGCGGTATTGTCACTTGTAATCATATGCTCTCGCCAGCAATGGCCAGATGTCCAAAGTGATATGTGATATGGCAGTGGATGTGTGTGCTTCTGACCAGCACGGTTCCATTGTTTGACTCACGTTATGTTAATTTTAGCTGGTCAGCTAGGTAGCTACTCTCCTGCGCGCTGGCGAACATTACGAACAACAGCTGTGTAAAACTTGCTTCCAGTTTATTAAACTTGACTAGATTGCCATCGGTAACCAGAAACTACCAGTCAAGTATTTACATGGTTCGTAACGGTTTTATTGACTTTTGTGTTACATCGAGTCGTCGTAATAACAGACTGTTTTTCAGTTTTCTGCACCAAAGTACAAGGAACAATTCGCCGTTCAAGAAATGGGTAGCTATCGCGATCAAATTCGGTAAGGGCAAACTGGATGCTTTCAAACAGCCATCAAAACAGCCCAGTCAACACGTGATGTCATATGATATCACTGTGATGTCACAAATATGTCACAACTGTGACATTAGCCTGTGAGCTCAATGTGATATCGCTCTGATGTCACAATTATCTCACAACTGTGTCATCACACTTTTCATGTTAATGTGATATCACTCTGTTGTCACAATTATGTCACAAATGTGACATCACACTGTGATAGTAATATGACATCACCGTGATGTCATCATTGTGTCACAACTGTGACATCAGATTTCTGTATTACCATGATAACTATGTGATGTCATCATTGTGTCTCAACTACGATATCACACTATGATATTACTATGATAACTACGTGATGTCATCACTGTTTCTCAACTGTGACATCACACTGTGATATTAAAATGATAACTATGAGATGTCATTGTGTCTCAACTGTGACATCACACCTGTGATATTAACATGATAACTATGAGATGTCATCATTGTGTCTCAACTGTGACATCACACTGTGATACTAAAATGATAACTATGAGATGTCATCATTGTGTCTCAACTGTGACATCACACTGTGATATTAACATAACTATGTGATGTCATCACTATGCCTCAACTACGATATCACACTGTGATATTACTATGATAACTATGTGATGTCATCATTGTGACTCAACTGTGACATCACACTGTGATATTAACATGATAACTATGTGATGTCATCATTGTATCTCAATTGTGCCCTCACACTATGTTATTAACATGATAGCTATGTGATGTCATCACTATGTCATCACACTGTGATATTAAAATGATAACGATGAGATGTCATCATTGTGTCTCAACTGCGAAGCCATATGCCCAAATAGAGTCACTTATGCATCCGCCGTCATGCTGATATGCAAACCTAAAGTGGTGTGTTGTGCGAACAGTAACCGTGAAACATCTTTGAGTTTCTCGAAATATCTTGATTCTCTGGAGTCCTCTGCCACGTCAAGATAAGAAAGTTGAAATTTGAAATTCTCAAAGTCGCGGTGTCGTCACTTCCGGCTGGCCCAATTAAGCACTCGGTGAAAACAATTAACCTTGTGTGTTCGTCTTCTTGTTATCTCATCAACAAATGTCAATTTCTAATCCACCTTATTAGTATTTGCGATTTTTCTTTTCTGCGAGTAAATACAGCGTGTAGGAGTTATTTTAAGGTGCTAGAGATGTCATTTCACTATTTTGATCATCATTGTGTCACAGACAATAAATATTGCAGCAGGTACTTAGAGTTGTAAATTAAAAGCATGAGAGCAAATGGCAAAAGTAATTCCCCGTTAATTCCCAGCTAACGAAATATTTAGCTATTTACTCTTTCACCTCCGATAAAATGCTTCCCACACAGCACGGCATGAGCTGACGGTTCCCACTTGCTGCTGCATACATGCCAACATGCCAACTCTACCGCTTTGGGGCGTTTTTTTTTTTTGGGTGAGGTTGATGGTATCAGCCAAATAAGTTTGTTTAAAAATGCACATTTGAGGTTTAAAGTAGATGATGACGTTCTAACACACTTTTCACAATAATCAAAGTGTATATGACTTAGTATTTATTTTCGTGTTGAGAATTGCTATTACTAGAGTCTAGGACTGCACAGTTTGAATTACACTGTGTATAATCTTCACTCTAAAAAGTAAATCTACAATTTTTATTGGAACAAATACTCTGGTGATTTGTGAACGTAAACATTTTTGTTTGAAATCATATCTAATTAGTCATTTCATAAATATACTTTTATATTTTAACCTTGGAGTTCCATTTTTTATGAAATGTATGCTTCTAAATGCAGAGATTTGTGTACTGTGATCATAACAATATTGAAAAACAAACGTCACTAGAGCGGGCGCACATGTGATGGCTCAAGAAATGGCATTTTAAAGCCTTAAATGTCGCTATTCTGCTCAGATTTGATACATTTGTTGTAATCATATGAAAACGTGAGATTGTGCTGTTTTCACAGTATTTCAGTTCTGATAATAGCATGATAACCACTTCATTTTTATCAAGTAGAAAGGTGTAAGAAACATAGATCAGAATTGAAGAAAAATGTTGAATATTTTAATGCATTGTTGCTGTTTTTTTCTTTTGAAGCTAATTCCATTTCCTTTCTTTTTGTACCTTTTATGGAGAATTACCTGTATTTACCTCATGTTAAACAGGTGTGAATAGGCACAACACAGCTCAGTGAAATCAAGTCTCGCTGTCAACTCAGGAGAGAAGTATTTCTCATGTTATAGTCAGTAAAATGTCACGTGAGTCTCCTATAGAAGTCACACAGTGATCTTGCGCTGTGACATTACTTTGAGATCTTCCAGAGATGTCATCTAATGAAATAAAGTATGATTTATATTTTAACAATGAGTTTTTATGTCATAAGTTTTCCATGATTTCACGAACTTATCACACAGATGTCTCACTTTGATGTCACTTTGTGACATCAATGTGAGACATCTGTGATATATTGATGTATTGCACAGATGTCTCGCTTTGATATCAGATTGTGACATTCCTATGAGACATCTGTGTGAAATGTTGGCGATGTATCATATAGCGGTCTCAGTGATGTCAGATGTCCTACAGATGTGAAATCACACAGATGTCTCACTTTAATGTCACATTGTGACATCACTGAGACAGCTATGTGATACACGGATGATGCATCGTATAGATATCTCGGTGAAGTCAATGTGACATCGCAGTGAGACTTTTAACTGTGATATCACACAGATGACTTGCTTTTGATATCAGATTATGACATTCCTATGAGACATCTATGTGAAATGTTGGTGATGTAGCGCACAGATGTCTAGGTGATGTCACAATGTGACATCACAGTGAGATCTACAGCTGTGATATCACACAGTTGTCTAACTTTGATATCACATTGTGACATCACTATGAGAACTTTGTGAGGCTTCAAATTGAGGTCACTGTGAAATCACAAAAACACTCACGCTGTGTTATCACCCTTGACATCACTGTGACATCATTGTGACATCAAATTGTTGACTGGGAGAGCAGTGGATTTCGCAGGTCTTATTGTAGGAGCGTGATGTTTGCTATCAGTGGGATGTCTTTCTAGTCTTCTCCCAGCTTACTCATATGCTGCCTGCGAATCACCCACTAAATCTAAGTGTGACACACCGACTAGAGGTCGTCATGCAGCTGTTACGGTTACTATGAACTTGATAGCGATAGCTACGCGTTTCTTAAACAGGACGATTGTAGCAGGCATTTTTTTGTGCAGAAAACTCAGAAATAAAATAAACAAGCGATTTTCATACAGCGGTTGTTTCTCATGTTCGCTAGCTTGCAAGAGAGTAGCTAATTAATGGAAGGAGAGTCAAACAATAAAACCGTGTTTGGGAAAAGCCTGCAGACGCATTTTCCAAGATATATCACTGCTTAGTGACATTACAGTACGATAAAAACGGAAATAATTGACCTATGGATTTCGCAAGTCTTTTTATGTTGCAGCACGATGCAAGCAACTAACGCATCTGTCCCTTTGTACTGTAGTACTGATATGTCTCATGCAATGGGTGTGTGAGCTTTTCACGACCACGGTTTTATTGTTTGACTCACGTTAAGTTTATTGGCTGGTTAGCTCGCTGCTGTCCTGCAAGCTGGCGAACATTATAGAACAACCGCTGTATAGTTTATTCAATTTCTCAGTTTTCTGCACAAAAAGCGTGGGGAACAATTCGGCTGTTGGCGAAACGGGTAGCTATCACTATCGAGTTCATAGTGACCGTAACAGCATGACGGCCTCCAGTCCGTGTGCCGCACTGCGATTTAGGGGGTGAATCGCAGCATAGTAGGGAGCTGGCAGAAGACTAGAAAGACACATCCTACTGTTAGCATCGCGCTGCTACAATAGAAAAACCTGCGAAATCCATTGCTCTGTTTTGGTTGTTATTGAACTGAAGTTTCGAACATCCAGTTTGCCCTTACCGACTTGATCGCGATAGCTACCCGTCTCTTGAACAGCTCAATTGTTCGTTGCACTTTTTGCGCAGAAAACTGAAAAACGGTCTGTTATTACGATCGACTCCGATGTAACACAAAGTCACTAAAACCGTTACGAACCATGTAAAAATGCTTGACTGGTAGTTTCTGGTTACCGATGGCAATCTAGTCAAGTTTAATAAACTGGAAGCAAGTTTTATACAGCTGTTGTTCGTAATGTTCGCCAGCGCGCAGGAGAGTAGCTACCTAGCTAACCGGCTAACCGCCCCGCTCTTTGATCTTTCGCGCTGAACTGCCACGGGGCAAATAGCTTCCTCCAAAAATTTAAGTAACGTGAGTCAAACAATGGAACCGTGTTTGTCAGAAGCACACACATCCATTGCCCGAGACATATTACTGTTATGACATCTGGCCATTGCTGGCGAGAACATGATTACAAGTGACAATACCGTACAATAAAAATGGAAATCAGCGAGCTAAGGATTTCGCGCATCATTTTATGTAGCAGCACGATGCTAGCTAGCGACATAATGCTTGTTGACATCAACGCTGCTTCCACGTGCGCTTGTTTACATTGACGTCACTACTCTCTGATTGCTCAATGGTGATTCTTCCATTATTAGCAGGCTGGGGAAAAATTTTTGCTTCCGGCTCAGGTCAGAGCAAGCTCTACTAAAAGAATATTGGCTGTATTTCGTTTCTCGACTTTTGTTTAGTAATCATTTAATAGAAAATCGGATAACGACTCGTTTTCCGTTTTTCGATTTCCAATTTCCAAACGGAAATCGGGAGACGGCTCGTTTTTCGTTTTCCCACATCAAAAGAAAAAACGGAAATCAGCTCGTTCTCCGTTTTTTCATTACCTTAATCAAAACGAAAAACGAATGGCCGAAAGGTACACGGACCGTCTTCAGAACACCCCCCTTGTTTTCACAATTTTGGATTTGACATGTTATTTCATGTCAGTAAAAGATATGAGTCCATCCGTCCATGACCTTTTCTAAATATGTGTTTTCTATGTTATATCAAAGTTATGAACTTCTGTTATAAAACGTGAGTATTGATAATAAATTACTTTGAGCGTCGTAGCCGCTTTTATTGCGGCAGTGGCTTTGACCTAGCCTGGCACCGCCAGCTCAGCCTACCTCGCTCAATTTCATTTCGCTTCACCACTCAGTCTGGTCACTGGAGCTCTGCCTCGTTTACCACACGGCAGAAAATACGCCCGGACCAACCAGCGAACAGAAGGCGTGGCGAGAGCCATGATGTAGCAGCTGCGCCGAGTTTGAAATTGTAGTCTCCGAAATCAACAATGGCTAGATGCACAGGAGGCCATTCGCTCTGTCGTGGAGAAAATCCCGGGTATCAGCGACTTACAGCCACAACAAGATGAATGTTTGGTTAGTTTTTTGAATGGAAATTATGTTGTAGCGCTACTCCCTACAGATTGTCATATCTAGCCATCATGAAATAGGCACCCTGTTCATCTCTGTGAGAGACAGCCGAACCACCTAAGCTAGTTTGTAGCTTCTAGTGTTACATTGCCCGCGAATTTAACACTATAAGTTAGCAGAGAACTTTTTAAAAGCCGTGTTTTTGTTCGTGTCACAAGACCTATTCACTGTCTCAGTGTTATGTTATTATCCATGAATGAAATGGCTGCTTAGAGCCAAACTATGTTGCTATAAAGTTAGATAGCTTAGCTCGGTATGATGTTAGCGCAAGTGTGGTTAACGGTTTCAGTTTTAAGTGTCAACGCAGATTTCGTCCCTGATGTAAATAATGCGTTATTCTCGCCCGATTCTGCCGTTGGTTTCGGTCTCTTACATTTTTTTAAACAGCAGCAGTATCTGCAGGAAAAACGATAGCTCAACAGTTTGTTTCTTGTAAGGAGAACAGAAAGAGCACCTTTGGTTATTGTAAGTGAATGAGTGAAGGCTAAAATTTGGTAGATGGGCATATGTATGGGTACAGTATTAACTTTATTGTACTGATCAGTCTGTTTTCGCTACATTCCTGGTATGAAGGACTGTGTTTACAGCAGAAGTACTAGGCGGCTGAGCTGGCGCATAACATGCGTCATCGCCAAACGTTACTGATTGATTTACGGGTACACCAATGACTTTAAACTTCAGACAAGCGCCCACCCACCAGGAAGTAAACACTTGTCAATGACGACTATCCAGACTCTGGCTGAATCCAAATCTCCACCCTCTGGTCTTGCAGACTGAGCCCTCACAGACTTCAGGCGTACGTACTGTGACGTCTTCACCATCATCACGTTAAGTCTGCAAGTGCGGTAGTCTGCTGCATTTTAAAAAGAGCTGATAGACGGGCCTCGAGTTTGTTTCACTCGTTTCCGTGCCGTGCAAATGCATATTGATTACCTCTATAGCCTATATTTCTGTATCATGATGTTGAATTTTATATCTGGCCTACGTTATTCAAGTAACGTTTTAATATTATAAATTTATAATAAGTTTATGTGGTTTTGTGTGTGTGTGTGTGAATGTGCTTTTTTTCTGTCAGTAATTTGGAAAAATTAAAACGTCACGTCCGTATTGTAATGAATTGTGGGTAATTACACTAGTGAAGTCTGCACCTCAAGCGGACCCTCTGGAAGTCCGCAGAAAGTCCGCTTGAGGTGCCTTGTGGACTAGCTCAATTGTGGATTTGGACAGCCCTCAGCACTCCCGGACTTCCCGTGAACGCGCCCGCAAAGTCCGCGAGTCTGCAAGTGCGGTGAAGTGCGGTTATTTGGATGCAGCCTCTGTGTACGAAGCAAAGCGAAGTAGCAGAGTCTGGTTGTACCAGGCTAGCTTTGACCGCAAATACCCCTGTCTGCAACGAGAGAGAGATGCATGTGCGCGCGTATGTAGGCTATGTGGGTATGTGTCCCATAACACAACGGAGATTTCCTTCAGCTGCTTCCACATCGGACGCGAAACGAATTTTTCGCACGACAGATTACATTCAAAGTCCATGCAAAGACGCGAATACACACGTTTCGCGTCTTTGCATTGACTTTGAAAGTCAATCGTGTGGAAGATTCGTTTCGCGTCCAGTGTGTACGCGGCTTTAGAAACACAGCCTGATCCGGGCTACATTTATCTTATTATTAGGGCCCGAGCCGACTGCAAGTCGTCCGAGGACCCTATTGAAATCGTACTGTTTATTATTAGGGGCCGAGCCGACTGCAAGTCGTCTGCGGAGGGCCCTATTGAAATCGCGCTGTTTATTATTATCTCCGCCAAGGAGATAATGCGATCGAGTCGGTTTATTTATTTATTTATTTGTCTGTCTGTCCTTCTGTCTGTCTGTGGGACAGGATTTCTCGAAACTACTGGACGGATCTTCATGAAATTTTCACCAGAGGCAGATCTTGGGCCAGGAACGACTCCATTAAAATTTTTGTGATGATCCGGATCCGGATCTGGATTCTGGATCCGGATCTGTATTTACAATCTTAGTGGCATATCTTGGAAACTACTTGACGGATCTTCATGAAATTTTCACCAGAGATAGATCTTGGTCAAGGGACGACTCCATTAAAATTGTGTAATGATCCAGATCCGGATTTGGATTCTGGATCCGGATCTGTATTTACAATCTCAGTGACATTTCTCCGAAACTAATGAACTGATTTTGATCAAATCAAGGTGAATCTTGACCTAATGTTTAACCATTCCGTGATGGAACAATCTCAAAATATCTGGAAAGACCTGGATCTCTGTTGGTCCGGATCCAGTTCGGATCAACAATTTGGACTCTGAGGTCAAATTTTGAAATCATTGGAACTATATCGAGTAATACCTCATATGAAAGCTCTTGATGAATGCTTACCAGATCTGATACAATTTTGTCACTTGGGCGTCATTGCTAGATGAGAATGGGACGAGAATGTCATCCCTTCTGTGGACAGGATTTCTCGGAAACTACCTGATGGATATTTATGAAATTTTTCATCTGAGCTAGATATTGGTCAAGGGACGACTCCATGATCGGAATCTGGATTCTGGATCCGGATCTTTCTTTACATACTTTTATGACATTTCTAAAAGCCAAAAAAAATACCGATTCGTGTGCTTTGAAATGGCGGAAAACGCTTTTGTTGCACACTGAGCAGTATTTTAATGAAGCTTTTATCTTCAGTGAGATAATAATACTGGACAGTTTCATATACGGTCTCGAAAAGTTTCTCCTGTGTATACCTTTCCAAAGTGATTGCTAAATCACACCCGAGGGTAATTGTCCAGTCAGGCCACTGATTGCGCATCACACCCGGCGGCCATTGTCCAATCACACGCCAGCGCAGTGATTATCCAATCAGACCACTGATTGCGCAATCATACACGGCAGTGATTGTCCAATCACGGCCTGTGCAGTCACATCAATGCGATTGCGCAATCACACGATCATCACGTGACATCATGGTCACGTGATGATCATGTGACGCTCTGTACTTTGATGACGGCTTTGGAGAATGGATGCTTCAAACATACAAAAATCCCATTTAAACTTGTCACATGGGTGGTCCTGAAATCTTCCAAAGAGAAAGATCTTGCATTTGTATAAACATCATCCCTTGACGGAGATCAGAAATCTCGGATTGCTCTTGTTGTTATTATTATTATTATTATTATTCCGACATTTCAAAGGCCAATTTCGCCTCTTTCCCAATGGTAAAAACGCGTCTAATTTTCCACATTCGTCCGGCCGGATCCCAATTCGATATTTTTGGGTGCTCGTTCATGGTCGATAAAAATGCCAAAATAGCGCCCCTAAACACGTTTCAAAATTCCCATAGGGAAATTTGGTTACTTTCTCGTAGGCAGACGAAATTCGGTACAAATACGTATCGTATGCAGACATACAAAAAATGTCCTTGGAGCCACGCCCTAAACCTCTGCATGTCTGTTGGTCGAAGGGCGTGGCTGCTAGGGCTTGACAAATGTTGGCGACTCGCCAAAAAAATTTCAAAATGCTCTCATGCCTACATACATGATCGTAGCAGCTTCAAACTGGCTGGAAATGATGATGGCTCTGCCCTGAACGTCACGATAACATAACTTCCCACTTTAATAATAGCGCCCCCTGGTGGTAACAGGAAGTGAGCAGTTTGTTTACTTTGTCGTAGGCAGACGAAATTCGATACACATATGTATCACACCCAGACATACAAAAAAACTCATTGGAGCCATGCCCTAAACCCAACAGGAAGTCGGCCATTTTGATTTGAATTTTTTAATTTTAAAACGAACTCCTATTAGGGTTTTCGACCGCTTGACTTCAAATTTGGTACAGATCATCTAGAGAGCAAGCTGATTAAAAGTTGTGCTTTGCATGTCTGTAGGTCAAAGGGCGTGGCTGCTAGGGCGTAACAAATTTTGGCCACTCGCCAAAAAAAATTTCAAAATGCTCTCACGTCAACATACTTGATCGGAGCAGCTTCAAACTTGCTGGAAATGATGATGGCTCCGCCCTGAACGTCACAATATAATAACTTCCCACTTGACTAATAGCGCCCCCCGGTGGTAACAGGAAGTGACCAGTTCGGTTACTTTGTTGTAGGAGACGAAATTCGATGCACATATGTATCATACCCAGACATACAAAAAAATCATTGGAGCCACGCCCTAAACCCAACAGGAAGTCGGCCATTTTGATTAGAATTTTTGAATTTTAAAACGAACTCCTCCTAGGGTTTTCGACCGATTGACTTCAAATTTGGTACACATTATCTAGAGACCAAGCTGATCAAAATTTGTGCTCTGCATGTCTGTCGGTCAAAGGGCGTGGCTGCTAGGGCGTGACAAAAATTGGCGACTCGCCTAAAAAATTTCATAATGCTCTCACGCCAACATACTTGATCGTAGCAGCTTCAAACTCGCTGGAAATGATGATGGCTCTGCCCTGAACGTCACGATATCATAACTTCCCACTTTAATAAAAGCGCCCCCTGGCGGTAACAGGAAGTGAGCAGTTCGGTTACTTTGTCGTAGGCAGACGAAATTCGATACACATATGTATCGCACCCAGACATACAAAAAACTCATTAGAGCCACGCCCTAAACCCAACAGGAAGTCGGCCATTTTGATTTGAATTTTTGAATTTTAAAACAAACTCCTCCTAGGGTTTTTGACCGATTGACTTCAAATTTGGTACAGATCACCTAGAGACCAAGCTGATGAAAAGGTGTGCTCTGCGTGTCTGTAGGGCAAAGGGCGTGGCTGCTAGGACGTGACAAAGTTTGGCGACTCACCAAAAAAATTTCAAAATGCTGTCACGCCAACATACTTGACCATAGAAGCTTCAATCTTGCTGGACATGATGATGGCTCCGCCCTGAACGTCATGATATAATAACTTCCCAATTTACTAATAGCGCCCCTGGTGGTAACAGGAAGTGACAATTGTTTACTTTAACATGTACTGATGACACACAGTTGAACCCATCAACTTCATTCCACTTCTAAAACATGCAGAACAAGTTGGTGAAGCTACTTTATGAATGCTTCTTGGTTCTAAAGTAATGGCGGTCGTTTGGCACGCGGGCGAAGGTGGATCCTTGCCATGAAAATATACGTTTGTGTTTTTGATGTTTTTACTGAACTCGTATCATCATAAAAATTGATACACAGGTCAAGGATGGCAAGCTGTTAAATTTGATAGGGGCCTCGACCATGGGGGAGCAAAATGTCTCTATAGCGCCCCTTGTGGAAACAGGAAATGCCATATTTTACATTGACATTGGCCGATTTGCTCGAAACTTCACATTTGTGCTGACGGTCTGCCCCTGAATGCACCTGCCCACATTTGGTTACACTCAGAGCGGCCCCTGGTGGATGAACTATCAACTTTTCATAACTCCTTCCTGCTTTGTCTGATTCGCTTGAAACTTTGTCACAGGTTGGTGCCTGTACTTGACCTGTCCACTGGTCGTGAGTGCACACCTGCACCCGTCAGGATCTCACCACTACGCCCAACGTGCACAAGGGTGCGAGGGCCCGTTAAACGCTGTTTGCTGCTTTAATTATTAGGGCCCGAGCCGACTGCAAGTCGTCTGCGGAGGGCCCTATTGAAATCGCGCTGTTTATTATTATTATTATTATTATTATTATTATTTTTATTATTATTATTTATTTTATTTTTATTATTATTATTATTATTATTATTCTTCCGACATTTCAAAGGCCAATTTTGCCCCTTTCCCAATGGTAAAAACGCGTCTAATTTTCCACATTCGTCTGGCCAGATCCGAAATTCGATATTTTTGGGTGCTCGTTCATTGTCGACGCAAAATGCCAAAATAGCGCCCCCTAAACACGTTTCAAAATTCCCATAGTGAAATTTGGTTACTTTCTCGTAGGCAGACGAAATCCGGTCCACATACGTATCATATGCAGACATACAAAAAATTTCGTTGGAGCCACACCCTAAACCCAACAGGAAGTCGGCCATTTTGATTTGAATTTTTGAATTTTAAAACGAACTCCTCCTCGGGTTTTCGACCGATAGACTTCAAATTTGGTACAGATCATCAAGAGACCAAGCTGATGAAAAATTGTGCTCTGCGTGTCTGTAGGGCAAAGGGCGTGGCTGCTAGGACGTGACAAAGTTTTGCGACTCACCAAAAAAATTTCAAAATGCTGTCATGCCAACATACTTGATAGGAGCAGCTTCAAACTTGCTGGAAATGATGATGGCTCCGCCTTGAACGTCACGATATAATAACTTCCCACATTACTAATTGCGCCCCCCGGTGGTAACAGGAAGTGACCAGTTCATTTGCTTTGTCTTAGGCAGACGAAATTCGATACACTTGTGTATCATACCCAGACATACAAAAAACTCATTGGAGCCACGCCCTAAACCCAACAGGAAGTCGGCCATTTTGATTTGAATTTTTGAATTTTAAAACGAACTCCTCTTAGGGTTTTCGACCAATTGACTTCAAATTTGGTGCAAATCATCTAGAGACCAAGCTGATCAAAAGCTGTGCTCTGCATTTCTGTAGGTCAAAGGGCGTGGCTGTTAGGGCGTGACAAAATTTGGCGACTCGATGAAAAAATTTCACAATGCACTCACGCCCATATACTAGATTTTAGCAGCCTCAAACTTGCTGGACATGATGAGGTCTCTGCCCTGAACGTCCCCATATCATAACTTTTCACTTTATTAATAGCGCCCCCTGGTGGTAACAGGAAGTGACCAGTTTTTAATTTGAAAACGAACTCCTCCTAGGGATTTTGCCCGATCGACTTCAACTTTGGTACAGATCATCTAGAGAGCAAGCTGATCAAAAGTTGTGCTCTGCATGTCTGTAGGTCAAAGGGCGTGGCTGCTAGGACGTGACAAATTTTGGCTACTTGCCAAAAAAATTTCAAAATGCTCTCACGCCAACATACTTGATTGAAGCAGCTTCAAGCTTGCTGGAAATGATGATGGCTCCGCCCTGAACGTCATGATATAAAAACTTCCCACATTACTAATAGCGCCCCCCGGTGGTAACAGGAAGTGACCAGTTCGGTTACTTTGTTGTAGGAGACGAAATTCGATACACATATGTATCATACCCAGACTTACAAAAAACTCATTGAAGCCACACCCTAAACCCAATAGGAAGTCGGCCATTTTGATTTGAATTTTTGAATTTTAAATCAAACTCCTCCTAGGGTTTTCAACCGATTGACTTCAAATTTTGTACAATTTATCTAGAGACCAAGCTGATCAAAATTTGTGCTCTGCATGTCTGTAGGTCAAAGGGCGTGGCTGCTAGGGCGTGACAAAGTTTTGCGACTCGCCAAAAAAATTTCAAAATGCTCTCACGCCAACATACTTGATTGTAGCAGCTTCAAACTTGCTGGAAATGATGATGGCTCCGCCCTGAACGTCACGATATTATAACTTCCCACTTTATTGATAGCGCCCCCTGGTGGTAACAGGAAGTGACCAGTTCGTTTATTTTGTCTTAGGCAGACAAAATTCGATACACTTGTGTATCATACCCAGACATACAAAAAACTCATTGGAGCCACGCCCTAAACCCAACAGGAAGTCGGCCATTTTGATTTGAATTTCTGAATTTTAAAACAAACTCCTCCTAGGGATTTCGCCCGATCAACTTCAAATTTGGTACAGATCATCTAAAGACCAAGCTGATCAAAAGTTGTGCTCTGCATGTCTGTAAGTCAAAGGGTGTGGCTGCTAGGGCGTGACAAATTTTGGCGACTTGCCAAAAAAATTGCAAAATGCTCTCACGCAAAAATACTTCACCACAGAAGCTTCACACTTGCTGGAGATGATCATGACTCCGCCCTGAACGTCACAATATAATAACTTCCTACTTTACTAATAGCGCCCCCTGGTGGTAACAGGAAGTGACCATTTTTTTACTTTAACATGTACTGATGACACATAGTTGAACCCATCAACTTCATTCCACTTCTAAAAAATGCAGAACAAGTTGGTGAAGCTACATTATGATTGCTGTGAAGCTACAAGTAATGGCGTTTCTGTGGCAACGCGGTGAAGATGGATCCCTTGCCATGAAAATACGATTGTGTTTTTGATGTCTTTACTGAACTCGTATCATCATAAAAATTGATACAGAGGTCAAGAATGGCAAGCTGTTAAATCTGATAGGGGCCTCGTCCATGTGGGGAGCAAAATGTCTCTATAGCTCCTCCATGTGGAAACAGGAAATGTCATATTTTACATTGACCGATTTGCTCGAAATTTCGAATTTGTTCTGACGGTCTGCCCCTGAATGCACCTGCCCACATTTGGTTACGCTCAAAGCGCTCCCTGGTGGATGAACAATCAACTTTTCATAACTCCTTCCTACTTTTTCCTATTCGCTCGAAACTTTATCAGGTTGGTGCCTGTACTTGTCCTGTCCACTGGTCATGAGTGCACACCTGCACCCGTCAGGATCTCATCACAACCCCCAACGTACACAAGGGTGCGAGGGGTCCGCTCAACGCTGCTTGCAGCTTTAATTTATTATTATTATTCTTCAGACATTTCAAAGGCCAATTTCGCCCCTTTTCCAATGGTAAAAACGCGTCTAATTTTCCACATTTGTCCGGCCGGATCCGAAATTCGAATTTTTTGGGTGCTCGTTTCATGGTCGACGCAAAATGCCAAAATAGCGCCCCCTAAACACGTTTCAAAATTCCCATAGGGAAATTTGGTTACTTTCTCATAGGCAGACGAAATTCGATATACTTATGTATCATACCAAGGCATCCAAAAAACTCATTGGTGCCACGCCCTAAACCCAACAGGAAGTCGGCCATTTTGATTTGAATTTTTGAATTTTAAAACGAACTCCTCCTAGGGTTTTCGACCGATTGACTTCAAATTTGGTACAGATCATCTAGAGACCAAGCTGATGAAAAGTTGTGCTCTGCATGTCTGTAGGGCAAAGGGCGTGGCTGCTAGGGCATGACAAAGTTTGGCGACTCACCAAAAAAATTTCAAAATGCTGTCACGCCAACATACTTGACCGTAGAAGCTTCAATCTTGCTGGACATGATGGTGGCTCCGCCCTGAACGTCACGATATAATAACTTCCCACTTTACTAATAGCGCCCCCTGGTGTTAACAGGAAGTGACCATTTTTTACTTTAACATGTACTGATGACACAGAGTTGAACCCACAGAGATATGAGAACACTAGAGTGGAAACGTCTCAGGCTGGACCACAGCGCTCACGGCAGAATAGCTCCGCCATCTTGTGTATGTATAAATGTCCAATGAGGCACGTGAACAGAAAACTAAACATGGGTGTTGAAAAAGTTTTATTTTTTTTTTCTGGGGAGAGACTTGTTTTCCGTGTTCTTTTATATCTTTTCATACTTCAAAAGGACACGAATAAGAAATTGTAATTGAACAACAATATTTATGCTCCATTATTTGGCAAAGCTAAAGAATAAGCTCTACGATTGCCTTACCCTTTATATTATCGCTCAGTTAACTACGTTTTCGTTTCGTTCAAAGAAAAAGCGTTCGCATTCAGCTGTGCTTGTGAGTTGACCCAGGTCTTTACCTGGAAGAAACTAGTCGTTATTTGCATATGTGAATTTATATGTATGCTTTGTGTATTACGATCGGTACAACTTCATTCTGAAGTGTTCATACCTACTTGTTGTCTTCATTTAATCCGTCTTTGCCCTGACACAATGGATAACAGGATGATTTTGCATGTTGCCCCAACTGGGATCAATGTAGAAGTCTCAAAACTAAAGTAGGCTATGTAAATGAAACCGCGCCAGTTTGTTTCCGCGAATACACTGTTAATAAAATACGAATAAACTGAAGCCTTTTTTGCCCGGTTATTTAACTGGCACTTTTTTGCCAGTTATTTTAACTGTAATTTTGCAATAAGTTTACCACAGAGTTCAGCGCATGTTCAGTGTAAACCATGGTTAAATGCGCGCAGGACTCCTCTTACAGTTGAAATGACAAGGAGACAATGCGTTAATTTAATGGTAAAATTCAGTCATTTTATAACAGTGTTGGAAAGCCGAACTTCATGTCGTTGCTCTGTTGCGACCGCGTATGTGCATGGTGCAAACCAGCTTACCCGGTATACACGAGTGCTTTTGAATGGAAATGCATGGTGACGGGACTGGACATTTTGTCCGATGTAAGCGAAAATTCGTTATATAAAATCAGGGATATTCGATGTTTATTTCATGGAAAAACATTACAGAAAAAAATCGGGACATCAGCTGTTGTCTGGTATGAGCGATACGAGGACGATTTAGGCGAGTTCTACTGTATTTTCCTATGAACGTCTGCCCCGATATACATACACAAGATGGCGGCGAGTGCTGCCACAGAAACGAAGACTTTGTCCACTCTAGTGTTTTTATATCTCTGTGATTGAACCTGTTGTGGTTTCCCGACTAGATGTTTACATATTTTTGAGGTTGCCTTGTTCGTGAATAATTGGAGGGAGACAAAATCTTCAGAAGCCATCTTTATTCCCACGGTGAGCAGTCCCTGGCCAGGCAGTGCTAGCTCGGCATTCTTTACAGAGCAATATTTATGGGAAAAACTCAACCAACTTTGCTCCAATCAAAATACATGGGTTGTAACCATCTTATCTCTAACAAACTTTGCTCCAATCACATTTCATGGGTTGTAACCATCTTATCTTTAACTTTTTTTTACTCTCCAACTTTGCTTTGTTAAACCATGGTGGAAAATTGAAGTATTGGTTTTTTAAAAAAAGAAAAAGAATATACACTAAAATGGACTGGAAAATTACAGTTCAAGAGTGGACAAACACAGCCAAAGGAATAGGATACAAGTAGATACTTAAATGATTCAATTGATTATGTTTTTTTCAGTAACAACTAATGATTTTACTGAACAAATATTGATCAAAGCTACAGAAATCAAATCATCGCCTGATTATGTTTTCAAATCAACTAAACAGAAGCCTGCTTACTAATCAAAGCTACAGAAGCCTGCTGCTTATGTGTGTGAGGTGCTCATGCATGTGTGAATTGAATTGCTTGTATGTGTGTGTGTCTGTGTGTGAACTGTTTGTATGTGTGTATGTATGTGTGTGTGTGTGTGTGTGTGTGTGTGTGTGTGTGTGTATGTACATGTGTACATGTGTGTTTGCACTGCTCATGTGTGTGCAAACTGCTTGTATGTGTGTGTGTGTGTGTGTGTGTGTGTTTTATGTGTATGTGTATGTTTCTGTGTGTTTGCGCTGCTCATCCCCTCCCTATGCGTATGTGAACTACTTGTATGTGTGTGTGTGTTATGTTATGTGTGTGTGTGTTACTGCTGCTTACATAATATGGTTATTGATTATGATTATTGATTATGGTTATTAAACATGGCAATTAATCTACTGATTAATATGATGAGGAATACTGAAATATAATCTTCAACATTCCTCCCATTGAGGCCATCCCAATCATGGCCTCACATTAATCATGGCTGAAAAATGGCACAGCATTGTCTACCCCTGGTCTATGACCCCCATACTACACACAAGTGAATTTCTTATGAGCCCGAACATAAAATCATTTGTTGGTCCTTTGTTGGTCCTTTCCGACTGTAACACTTTGAGTAAAAACAGTCTGTCATGTATGTCAGCATGTGATCTCCAGTTGTTTTTGGCCAAGGTTTCTTTTCGTTGCTGTGGTAAATAAAGTCCCAGTCTAATGTCCCACTTGAATCCAGTAATGTTGCTTATTGCAGGTAATCAGTCCAAAGTTAGTCCATTGTCCAAGTCCATATTCAACATTGATTTGCGATTTTTCCATCTGATTGTTTTGGTGAACGAGCCTTCATGACTGGAATCACTGTCTCAGTATATTTGTTCAAAACTTCAGGAGGAGGCTCCAGGAAGGAGCGGGCCTTGGCGGGCTGGCACGCTTAAACTGCCACCCGCCCGTCTGGAGTGAGAAAATAAAATACAAACACAGGCACAGACACAGACACAGGCACATGCAGATTCACTATGTACTCGGCACATACAGAACGAGGGTCATCTGCACCTGCATAATTTCACTTTAAGTCTTACATGTATCAAATTTTATAATATTTACTTTTGCTGTAAAGACTACGCAGACACTTTTGTGTCAGAACATTCTAGAAACAGTTTCATCCAGGCCTTTCCAAGGACCTACATTTGGAATACCATAGCACCTTCATGCAATAGCCCATAATAATAATCTCCCAAAAGACTTTGATTTCAACAATGACCTGGGGGTCGACTCACCCCTGCCTTAGGTTGTCTCCTTGATAGGAGATCTTACCCGTCTCTGGAGTGAGTCACAGCACACACTCGGGTGTTCAGCATTGAGCTCTGTACTCATGAGGGGGTAGGTTTCCTCACCCCTCATAATGGGATAGTTATGAGATCATTCCAGTTGAATTGGGGCTATTGCAGCAACTTTCTGGGCATAATAGATGAAACAGTTAAAGTAATAACTCATCAATAACAATTTGAAACAGATGCTGCAAGAGAGTTCTGACACTCAGATTCTTCTTTAACCAGCCAAATAAGTCCCAATTCAAGAAATTTGTCTTGTGTATTTTTCCCCTCGGTCTGAATGTGCTTTACAAAATCATTAATGTCACCTTAATTATTTGGAATACAATGAGTTGTCAATGTGCCACCCTGATAAATTAATATTATTCAAAAATTCATAAGTACCCAAATTGCTCACCTTCACTATTGAGCTCCTGTCAATTTTAAATCAATTTTTTTTTTTTTTTTTGGCAGTATATTCATAATTTTATGTTTCAGTGTATTCTGGGTCAAAAGATAGGGCAGTAACAATAATGTCTTTTCAAAGTGGTTTTTTTTTCCCCCAATGAATTTTGATTTAGCAACCCACCTCAGTCTAGGGTTCTGCTAAGAGGATGGAGGAGATGCACAGTCAGGGCTTATTAGCCCCAGCCATGACAACTCCCCATGTCACCAGCAGAACTGGGTGGAGTTGCTTTAGACTGTGTGTTACAATATGCAGTTTTTTTTTTTTTTTTTTTTTTTAATTCAAAAACATGGGTAAATATTCAACCGTGATACAGTTTTTTTCATTGGGATCCCAGCATGTAAAGGTAAACAATCATCCCAAATTTGGTCAGCTCAGTCAGTCATTCAGTCAGTACCTTTTATTTGAAAGTCCCCCGTCCTTCTCACTAATAGTCAGAGGAAAAGATTTTGTCAGCCTAATCAAAATAAATTTAGAATGTGATCACGTTATTAGTCGACTTTTTCAATTATATGGTGGTCCACCTTTTGAATTTAGTCTTGTTTTAATACTCCGAATTGAATTTCCCCAAATTTATTTTAGAAGAATCTCTTCTCTTCTGGAGTGCGCACTCTGGAAAAGTTTCAATAGAATGAGTTAGATGCAAACAATGAGCTCAATCATCATAATTTTGCTGCTTTTCCTCTCGCTGGGACCTTTTCCTGTAAAAGTAAAAAATCATAGAAAGTTTATTAGTCAATTTGTCTCCTTGAATTGTTGCTCCACTCCTGTTCAAAAACAGAAAAGATCATGAATTTATTAATTGCATTTCTTTGGTCAGGAAAGCTTTCAGTCACATTTGTTCACCTCATTTGTTATAGCATTGATCCTTTACATGACTCCTTTACTGGGCAGAACTTATTCTTGTAAAACAAATTAAGAAAATTCCACATGAAATCGTATTGCTTAGACCCCCCTTTCTCCCCTTCGGTTCTCTGGCCTCTGTATGTCGGCCTTTCACCTATTTCTTTTTCCCTTATCTGCTTTTGGTAACTAAGGCTCCATTCGCGGTATTGTTTTCTCTGCGCATCTTTGTTTAAAAACCCATCCAGTCATCCAGTCTCCAATCCCACAATAGTTCCCTTAATTTTTTTTTATGCTTTCATAAATGTAATATGTACTATTAAATTTCACAACTGCTTCTTTTCTGATCATTCAACCCTATTTTTTTTAACCTTCAAATAGCAACTAAAAGTTTCCAATCCTTGATAGAGAAACCTCTGTTTCAATTAAATTTACTGAATTTACTGCCCTGTATATCGTGTTTAACAGTACTTCGGCAAATTTTGAATGCTCTGTGTTATTCTTTTTGTTTCTCAGTGTTACTTTTCCTTCATTTTCTTTTCAGAGATATGCTTCTAGCACACCAATCTCACACAGTCTAATTATTTAAAGAAATATGCTTAGATTTTCTAGTTCTTCAGAATTTTACAAATATTTAACTAATTCAAATGGTGTCATTACTTCACATTCATAGTGGATATTACTGGATTTGCTGATAGCATTCTGCCACATCTGTATCATGTTGAGAATCACAGTTGTTCTGGAAATTGGTCTAATTCTGTCTCAATTTGTTCTCTAAGTTCATTTCTGATTCTTCAATAGGAATTTTCACTTGCTTTATTTTCCCTGTCAATTGACAGTTAATCACAATCTTGGTCGTTGTTTGTTTTCCTGTTCCAAATCAACATTAAGGGCCCTTTTTTTTTTGTCTAATTCTGGGCCCTAAGTGGGGTGGAATATCATTGTACAATGCCATGTAGCCTGGGGTCTTTGGGCCTCAATATACAGTATTTTCCCCAGGTACTCCAAACTTGCTCTTTAATTTGGTCTACTATATCCCCCAACCAATAAACATTTGCTAATTCACTTTTTTTTTTTAAATTTGTATGCTATACATCCCCGTTAAATCAATTTCTTCTTCTGCGCTATTTAAATTTAAACCTAAAGCCTTCTAGGTGTTCTTTTACACACTGCCTACGGAAATTTTGTTTCCTTAATCCCAACCCTTATAGCCATACAATTGGGTTTTCCAAATCTGATATTACTGTATATTACTCACTGTAGGGTTTTTCAGCTGCTGTCTCTCCCTCTGTTCCTGAATATGGGGGGACATATGGCGCTGGGTTTTAACCCTTTTTTGCCGCCGATGCATAATTTGTTATTATACCCATTATGTTTTCACATATTGCAAGATCAAATTTCCCCTCTTCTGGCCACTTTTGTTAGTCTGTTTTTTTTTTTTTTAGTCCTTTTTGCCCACTTATTTAACTTTTTTTTTTTTTATCATTCTCAAAGGTAGGAAATTGCTCTCTTAATTCCTCCACAGGCGTTGCCATTGTTATTTATTTATTAATTAAAATTTTATTACTTTAGCCGAATTATTTCCCCCACGTATTAAACTGCAATATGTTTATTTTACCAGTTACACTATGCTCAGTAAACAGTTTATATTATAAACCCGCTTATGCGATTTCTCCTCTTCCTTTTAGACAGATCGTATTTTGTTACGCATTCCTAAACCAGTGTTATGTTTAGTGTAAAACCATCTACTCGTCTAATCCATGATATTTCTTGTTTAGTTCCATTTGCCTTTTTTTTGTGTTTTTTTTCCAACATAGGAAGTTGCTTTTGCTTTTTTCCTTCTTTTTTTTCCTTTTTTCCTCTATCTACCAGCCTTGCTGTAATCATCATTGTTTATTGTTTAATCCAAATTTTATTTCTCAGCCAAATTGTTTTTTTTTTCTCACCTATTCGATGATGATAGTACACCGATCAAAATAATGCTAAATAATCTTTTAATACATGCAATTTACTACTTCTTTTAATCTGCCAAATAGTAATGACCATTAATAATAAATTTAACTTATTGCATGTAAAGTAGGGGTTATTTATTTATATTTAGTGCACTCTTAACACTCCCAACTAATGCAATACACAACAAGACCACTGTTCATATCCACATTTACTCTACACTCATGCAAAAAGGGAGCCGCACCCACCCAACAAACTTCCCGTCAAAAAGCGTCTGTACGGGACCTCGCAATCCTTATTACCAGTCAGTCCACCCTTAGGACCCAGCAAACCTCACTTCCAGTCAATGTCCTCACAAACCCATTAATCGGCTAGCTCCATACGCCAAATGTGCTGCGCACCCTTTTGTAAAAATAATAAACAACAAGACAGACAACACTGCAAAAACGGATCCCAGTACCTCTCTTAGGTCATCCAGGCCGTATCCCAGTACCTCTCTAGGTCATCCAGGCCGTATCCCAGTACCTCTCTAGGTCATCCAGGCCGTATCCCAGTACCTCTCTAGGTCATCCAGGCCGTATCCCAGTACCTCTCTAGGTCATCCAGGCCGTATCCCAGTACCTCTCTAGGTCATCCAGGCCGTATCCCAGTACCTCTCTAGGTCATCCAGGCCGATCCCAGTACCTCTCTAGGTCATCCAGGCCGTATCCCAGTACCTCTCTAGGTCATCCAGGCCGTATCCCAGTACCTCTCTTAGGTCATCCAGGCCGTATCCCAATCTCAAGCAGGGGAGGCCTGCAGGTTTATTCCCTCCCTTTAGGGTCCCAGCACAGGCCTCACATATAACAACAGTCGTACACCAAACCAGTTACAGAACGCGCTCTGAGTTCCAAACAATTACTCACAGTAACTTGTTGCAAATTCATTGTTAGTGGTTAGTAGTTACATATCAATTCTGCAGATTCTGTCCCCCTCCTTTTAATTTCCCCCAATTTTGTGTCTAGATTCTTTGAGCCGAAAGGTCACTTGTCTCCAGTGCTCCAGATCAGGGCCAGGACAACACAAAACAACACCCCCATTTATCTATCTGAGCAAGATAATTAAAGCAAATTAATTAAATTGCTCACCTTATCCTTAGTTTGCTGGCATCTTAGGGTGTGTGCGTGCTCCCTGCACCATCTCCGAGCACCGGAAGACCGCCCACCCTTACGAGTATAACCGACCTTTGCCGACTCCTGCCGCTGGCTCGCCAAATATGTTGTGGTTTCCCGACTAGATGTTTACATATTTTTGAGGTTGCCTTGTTCGTGAATAATTGGAGGGAGACAAAATCTTCAGAAGCCATCTTTATTCCCACGGTGAGCAGTCCCTGGCCAGGCAGTGCTAGCTCGGCATTCTTTTACAGAGCAATATTCATGGGAAAAAACTCAACCAACTTTGCTCCAATCAAAATACATGGGTTGTAACCATCTTATCTCTAACAAACTTTGCTCCAATCACATTTCATGGGTTGTAACCATCTTATCTTTAACTTTTTTTTACTCTCCAACTTTGTTTTGTTAAACCATGGTGGAAAATTGAAGTATAGGTTTTTTAAAAAAAGAAAAAGAATACACACTAAAATGGACTGGAAAATTACAGTTCAAGAGTGGACAAACACAGCCAAAGGAATAGGATACAAGTAGATACATAAATGATTCAATTGATTATGTTTTTTTCAGTAACAACTAATGATTTTACTGAACAAATATTGATCAAAGCTACAGAAATCAAATCATCGCCTGATTATGTTTTCAAATCAACTAAACAGAAGCCTGCTTACTAATCAAAGCTACAGAAGCCTGCTGCTTATGTGTGTGAGGTGCTCATGCATGTGTGAATTGAATTGCTTGTATGTGTGTGTGTCTGTGTGTGAACTGCTTGTATGTGTGTGTGTGTGTGTATGTACATGTGTACATGTGTGTTTGCACTGCTCATGTGTGTGCAAACTGCTTGTGTGTGTGTGTGTGTGTGTGTTTTATGTGTATGTGTATGTTTCTGTGTGTTTGCGCTGCTCATCCCCTCCCTATGCGTATGTGAACTACGTGTGTGTGTGTGTGTGTGTGTTATGTTATGTGTGTGTGTGTGTTACTGCTGCTTACATAATATGGTTATTGATTATGATTATTGATTATGGTTATTAAACATGGCAATTAATCTACTGATGAATATGATGAGAAATATTGAAATATAATCTTCAACAAACCCATCAACTTCATTCGCTTATAAAACATGCAGAACAAGTTGGTGAAGCTACTTTATGAATGCTGTGAAGCTACAAGTAATGGCGTTCGTGTGGCAACGCGGCGAAGATAGATCCCTTGCCATGAAAATACGTTTGTGTTTTTGATGTCTTTACTGAACTCATATCATCATAAAACTTGATACACAGGTCAAGGATGGCAAGCTGTTAAATCTGATTGGGGCCTCGCCTATGGGGGGAGCAAAATGTCTCTATAGCGCCCCCTTGTGGAAACAGGAAATGCCATATTTTACATTGACATTGGCCGATTTGCTCGAAACTTCACATTTGTGCTGAGGGTCTGCCCCTGAATGCACCTAGCCACGTTTGGTTACACTCTGAGCGCCCCCTGGTGGATGAAATATCAACTAGCATAACTCCTTTGTGCTTTCTCCGAAACTCGAAACTTTATCACAGGTTGGGTCCTGTACTTGACCTGTCCAATGCTCGTGAGTGCAAAACTGCACCCGTCAGGATCTCACCAGTATCCCCAATGTGCCCAAGGGTGCGAGGGCCCATTCAACGCTGCTTGCAGCTTTAATTATTATAATTATTATTATTATTATTATTATTCTTGCGACTTTTCAAGCATCAATTTCGCCCCTTTCCTAATGTTGAAAACACTTCAAACTTTCCACATTCGTCCGGTCGGATCCGAAATTTGATATATTTGGGCGCTTGCACATGGTCGAATGGAAATGCCAAAATAGCGCTCCCTAAACATGTTTCAAAATTCCCATAGGGAAATTCGGTTACTTTCTCGTAGACAGACGAAATTCAATACACATACGTATCATACCCAGACATACAAAAAATTTCATTGCAGCCACGCCCTAAACCCAACAGGAAGTCGGCCATTTTGATTTGAATTTTTGAATTTTAAAATGAACTCCTCCTAGGGATTTCACTTGATCGACTTCAGTTTGGTACTGATCATCTAGAGACCAAGCTGATCAAAAATTGTGCTCTGCATGTCTGTAGGTCAAAGGGCGTGCCTGCAAGGTCGTGACAAAGTTTGGCAACTCAACGAAAAAATTTCACAATGCTCTCATGCCCACATACTTGCTCATAGCAGCTTCAAACTTGCTGGACATAATGAGTGCTCCGCGCCGAACGTCCAGAAATATTAACTTCGCACTTTACTAATAGCGCCCCCCTGTGGTAACAGGAAGTGTCCAGTTTTTACTTTCACTTGTACTGATGACACATTGTTGAACCCATCAACTTCATTCCACTTCTAAAACATGCAAAACAAGTTGTTGAAGCTACATTATGAATGCTGTGAAGCTACGAGTAATAAGCGTCCATGTGGCGCTATCGCGGACTATGGATCCCTGCCATGAAAATACATTTGGGTTTTTTGATGTCTTTAATGAACTCGTATCATCATGAAAAATAATACACCGGTCAAGGGTGGCGAGCTCTTACATCTGATAGGGGCAGCGCCCATGGGGGAACAAAATGCCTCTATAGCGCCCCCTTTGAAATTTTCAAAAACTCCTCCCCATAGGGTTTTTTCTGGAGTAGGAACATAAAAAATTGGTTTGCATGTGTATGTTGCCAAGATGCACAAAAAAAGTCTCTGGCATCATTGGTCTACTCCAAACAGGAAGTCGGCCATTTTGATTTTAACGTGTCATTTTGGCCTGATTTCCACACAATGTATTTTAACAAACTCCTCCAAGAGATTTAAGTCCAATCAACCTCAGATTTATTACAGATGATCAGGAGACCATGCTGATCAAAGGTTGTGCTCTGCATGTCTGTCGGTCAATGGGCGTGGCCGCTATGTCCTCCCCATTTCAGATGCCTACCATGCATATTCGAGCAGCTCTCTCTCCCTCATACTTCATCCAATCGGCTTCAAAATTCCTGTACATAATAAGATCCCCGCCCTGAACGTCTCCATGTGCTAGTAGGCAATCTCGCTCATGACGCCCCCTTGTGGAAACAGGAAATGCCATATTTTACATTGACATTGGCTGATTTGCTCGAAACTTCACATTTGTGCTGAGGGTCTGCCCCTGAATGCACCTGCCCACATTTGGTTACGCTCAGAGTGCCCCGTGGTGGATGAACTTTTGACTTGTCATAACTTTTTCGTGCTTTGTCCGATTCACTCGAGACTTTATCACAGGTTCTTGCCTGTACTTGACCTTCCCAATGGTCGTGAGTGCACACCTGCACCCGTCAGGATCTCACCACTACCCCCAATGTGCACAAGGGTGCGAGGGCCCGCTCAACGATGCTTTGCAGCTTTAATGTTCATTTCAAAAAAAAGAATATTTTACACAATTTTACTGATAATTTCACCATTTCACTATTTCCAAAATAAAATGAAATGTATTGCAATTTATTTATTCATTAAAATAAAGTACCAATAGTTTATGGTTTCCAATTCATTTTACTTTGCTGTTTCAATACATAGTTAATAATCTTGATAGTATTTTGGGAGCTTGAAATGTGCTAAGTTTTTCGTAAACTTGAAAAAAATACCTTGCACTTTTCAATCATACATCATATTACCAAGAATGAGTGAAATGTGGGCTAGGCTATCCAGGCATTTTGCTATAACCCAAACGTTTAGTTTAGTGCGAAAATTAAATTTTTTGGGGAAAATTTGCGCTTTTGGGGAAGATGATACATGACATTCCATAAAGATGACAAAAATAGGATCAGTATAAAATCTATAGTATTGTTTACAGGAAAAATGGTTTTGACTGCATTGAGACCATGGACTGTATAAAAAGATGGACGAAGCAACTGTGACGTCACCCATTGGTTTCAGTATACTATTTAGGAAGCCTCGATTTTGGTGCTTTGAACAGCACCATTTTGTCATTTTGATATCGGATGTGATTCCTGTTGGACGAGACCGTGAACTGAAGATCCGTGGAGGAACGTGGCTCTGGATCTGACCGTATCGGACGAGGACCAGAGGATAGCCACGCCCCTAAAGCATATTCTGGCTTTATCCTTTATTCTAGTCTACTTGGGACCATAATCTACAAAAATGAACATAACGATATATCGAAGGAGACTTGAAACTTTCGATAGATACCATAAAATGATGTGGAAAATCATTATTGAAATAATAAATCAGGTGGCAAAAGAAAATATTTTCATAATTTAAAGGCCAGTATTGAACTTCTTTTCTGCAACCACCGACGCCGCCATCTGCCGGGCCACAACATAATGCACATTTTTAGATTTCCGCATCGGCCTCACTTTTTCAGACCCGAGCCGCTGGGCGCCTTTTTTTATACAGTCTACGATTGAGACACACATTGCTTTGTATTTTTAGAAGCTGCAGTCGGTCGTTTCACGATTGTAGTGTCAGGTATACAAAAATGGGCTATTGAAAAAATGTTAAAGATGACAGCTATGTTAAGCATGCCTGCAATTTCAGTTGTTAAAAGCCAGTTATTCATTCATTCATTATCTATTTTCTAAGGCTACATTCAGACAGCATGCAAATGTGGCCCAAATCCGATTTTTTTGCCCATATGTGACCTGTATCCGGTCTGTTAAAATAGTTTGTTCAGCACAAACTGATTTTAAAATCTGACCTATGACACTTTCATATGTGGTCCCAACCGATACGTATCTGATATTTTGCAATGCGACTGCTGTCTGAACGGCCAGGTCGCATTTATCCGACCTTTACGTCATTGAAATGCCGAGACCAGACGGATCTAGCTTCGCCCGACGAGATGCCTCCATATTTACTTCCGTCAACAAACAGTGCGTGCCTGCGTGGTCACGTATTACCTCAGGACCTCTTTTGCGCATGCGGGTCACTTCAGGGTCGCATCCAGTTCATACTCAAATCTGATAGAAGTCACATATAATGTGTAGTATGAACGAGCACACAAAAAATTGGATTTCTCCAAAAAATCCGAATTGTGCATAAAGACCAGCTGTCTGAACGTAGCCTAAGTGAGGTTTGAGAGAAGGGAGGTAGCTGAACCAGTTCTTCCACAGGGCTGCCTACTTTCTACGCAATTTCACGCATACGGTGTAAGTTTCACGCATTTTGAAGGCGTATTCACCGTAGTCAGCAATTGTTCATTGAATGCTTAATGAGATTCACACGGAATTAAAATCCTTGCGCATTGATGTTTCCGTTTCACTTGCGTAAAGGTGCACCTCATCACAAGTAACATGGAAAGTGATTATGACTCCGGATTCTCCGTGCTTCTCTTTACTCATGGATTGGAAACAATGCATGTGTTTCATGATCGTTTAAATCGTTTAAATGAAATGAGACCATTTGACACGTCTTTTATGCAATTCCATTGCTTTCAATCCCTCAGTAAAGACAAGCCTGAGCTGCCAGAAATGCAAGGTGACACAACAGCTGGACAAGGTATAAGTAGACTCTGTGTACATATTCTACACACTTTACACACATACCTACAAGGAGTCTTGAGGTAGGCCTCTATTCTATCCCAATATGCTCGAGTATAAAAAAGAAAACCCTTGCAATTTTTTTATATGTTGTAGTTGACACAGAGGGCTACATTATTCATAATGGTGTCAAAGAGGTTGGGCGTGTCCCACAGTGTCAATTTCAAGGTCAAAATATAGGTCAAAAGGTCATCCAACTCAAAAGTACCCAAATGCACAGACAAATGCCAGATTTAGATTCCTTGTGGTCTCCCGTTTACAGAAATACCTTGTTTTTCAAATATCTCGAAATCCGTTGGTCCAAGATTGACAAAATTTGAAATTCTGGCTTTTCTGGCCATGAATTACCTATATACCAAATTTCATATAAATTGGAGGGGGTGAGGTTTAAAAATGCAATTTTTTTGGGCGATCTGAGATGGACTGACCCTATTGACGATAAATTTATTCTCTTATTTGAACCTTTTTCTGAACTTGTCCAGGAGTTACTGCATATGGGCTGTGATTCTCTGAAATATGTGTTTAAAATTTTTCTTGAGTTTGTATTCTCATGCACTTATCATACCCAGTTTATGAATATAAAATGAATCAAATTAAAGTCTCTTATGGTGAGTTTTTCCTTTTATCATCACAGGCAGCACCTGTCTTCATGTCTGACGCAGTGGTTTTCTGACAGTGTTTAGAATGAGAATCCTTGTGCTAACAGGTAACACAGGACTGACTGTAAAAGGAAACTCTCTCCTTCATCTCCTGCACTGATCACTGTGATTTTTTTCACAAGGGCAGTAGTGGAGCCTTTTTTATTAGGGCCTATATCCTGTCTCTGATTGTAACGGTTATCCTAACTTAGATTGATAGATCTTGTATGTAGACCTTCAGCACAGTGGCACAGTGGGTAGCACTGCTGCCTCACAGCAAGACGATTGTGGATTCTGTGAGGAGTTTGCATGCTCTCCCCGTGTTCAAGTGGGTTTCCTCTGAGTACTTGGTTTACTCCCACAGTCCAAAGACATGCATGTCAGGCTAATTGGAGACTCTAAATTGCACATAAGTGTGAGTGTGTTCATGAATGGTGTGTGCGCCATGCGATGTTTTGGCCAGCTGTCCAGAGTGTGTCTCTGCCTTTCGCCCACAGTCAGCTGGGATAGGCTTCATGCCCAAGGGAAGTGAAGTATTCAAGGAAACTGCTGGTGGAGATCTTGCAAGTCCTGCTTGATTCCTGCGACAAGCTTCAAGCTCTTGATGTTCCTGAGGTCATTCCTACCACAGTGGATCAGCAGGACATCAGGCACAGCTCCTCCTCTTAGGGGCTGGTAGAAGAAGGGGAGGAGGTTTCCCCAAACCATGCCACCCCAGCCAAACCGCTGGACCTGGACATCCAATGGTCTCCCTTGCTTGTTGTTTCCCCATGGTGAACGTGAATTTTTGGCCCAGTTAATTCTAAAATGCAAGTCACCTTTCAAAGCAACACTCATGCTGGCTTCTTATGTAATTTAACATATTTAATATTTTCATTTTATTTTTCTAAATTTTACCAGGCTGTATTCTGTTGTTTGTGCAAACACTGGATGTAACAGTGTTATAAACTTGAGTTTGTTGATGAAATTCCCCAGTGAAAAGTATTATCAAAGTACAGCGCTGTGAAAAAGTATTTGCCCCCTTCCTGATGTCTTATTTTTCTGCATATTTGTCACACTTAAATGTTTCAGATCATCAACAATTTTTAATATTGGACAAAGATAACTCGAGTAAATACAAAATGCAGTTTTTAAATAATAATTTCATTTATTGAGGGAGCTATCCAAATCTACCTGGCCCTTTGTGAAAAAGTAATTGCCCCCTAAACCCAAAAGCTGGTTTTGCCACCCTCTGCGACAACAACTGCAATCAAGTGTTTGCGATAACTGGCAATGAGTCTTTCACATCGCTGTGGAGGAATTTCATCTATAACTTAGCAGAATTGTGTTAATTCAGCCACATTGGAGGGTTTTCGAGCATGAATGGCCTGTTCAAGGTCATGCCACAGCATCTCAATCTATATTATAATAGCCGAGTGGCCTCTGTGTGTGTGCGTGCGCGTCCGGACAATCTAGATTGTATGCATAGCATGAGCGCCACTATTTGGCTTCGTCTTGCAGGCGACTGTGTCCGGCCAATCAGTGCTAGACTCCGCCAGGCGCTTATCTGCAGCATAACGTGAGCGACGCTATTATAATATAGACATACTGGGGGGATTCCCCCTGTATGTCCTCTCCTGGGGATTCCCCCTGTATGTCCTCTCCTGATGATTCCCCCTTTTGAACCCAAGCCAATTCATCCACAGGAGTCCTGAATCCCAAAAAACAGATGCCAGGCCGCAAGAGAAAGTAACGCGTAATCTGCAGCATAATGTGAGCGATGCTATTATGCTCCGTCTTGCAGGCGACTTCGTGTTCCACTGAGCGTGGAATGTCAGCGCAGCGTATTCCCCTTGATGGTTACTTAGTGACAGCCACCTTAGTGTTTATGGAAACACCATAGCAACGTGATGACATCATAGAGGTGCATGTGATGACATCATAATGGTGCATTATTTACTATAATATAAAGACGAAGTTACATAAAATAGAACCCGTGGATCCCCACGGGCAGAGTGCTAGTCAGATTTCAGTCCGGACTCTGACTAGACCACTCCAAAATCTTCATTTTGTTTTTTTAAGCCATTCAGAGGTGGACTTGTTGGTGTGTGTCGGATCATTGTCTTGCTGCAAAACCCAAGTGCGCTTGAGCTTGAGGTCACAAACTGATGGTCGGACATTCTCCTTCAGGATTTTCCGGTGGAGAGCAGAATTCATGGTTCCATCAGTTACGGCAAGTCGTCCAGGTCCTGAAGCAGCAAAGCAGCCCCAGACCATCACACTACCACCACCATGTTTGACTGTTGGCATGATGTTCTTTTTGTGAAATGCCATGTTAGCTTTACACCAGATGTAACTGGACGCACACCTTCCAAAAAGTTCATCTTTTGTCTCGTCAGTCTACACAACATTTTCCCAAAAGTCATTGGGATCATGAAGATGTTTTTTGGCAAATGTGAGATGAGCATTTGTGTTCTTTTTGGTCAGCAGTGGTTTTTGCCTTGGAACTCTCCCATGGATGCCATTTTTGCCCAGTCTCTTTCTTATTGTTGAATCATGAACACTGGCTTTAACTGAGGCAAGTGAGGCCTGCAGTTCTCAAGCTTTTGTTCAGGGTTCTTTTGTGACCTCCTGGATGGGTTGTCGATGCGCTCTTGGAGTAATTTTGGGAGGCCAGCCACTCCTGGGAAGGATCACCACTGTTTCAAGTTTTCTCCATTTGTGGATAATGGCTCTCTCGCCGTGGTTCGCTGGAGTCCCAAAGCCTTAGAAATAGCTTTGTAACCCTTTCCACACTGATAGATGTCAATGACTTTGTTTCTCATCTGTTCTTGAATTTCTTTAAATCGGGGCATGATGTGTTGCTTTTTGAGATCTTTTAGCCTACTTCACTTTGTCAGACAAGTTCTATTTAAGTGATTTCTTGATTCAACAGGTCTGGCAGTAATCAGGCCTGGGTGTAGCAAGTGAAATTTAACTCAAAAAATGTGGTTAATCACAGTTAATTCACAATTTAACAAGGGGGGGCAATTACTTTTTCACATAGGGCCAGGTAGGTTTGGATAGCTTTACTCCCTTAATAAATAAAATCATCATTTAAAAACTGCATTTTGTATTTACTGGGTTATCTTTGTTTAATATTAAAATTTGTTTGATGATCTGAAACACTTAAGTGTGACAAATATGCAAAAAAAAAAATAAATCAGGAAGAGGCAAATACTTTTTCACAGCACTGTATATTGCTGTTAGATCGCATATGGAGAGAAACCGTGTCTTCAGTTGCCAATTACGATAATAGGAAAACGCATCAATAAAGGAAAATGATTGAGAACTTGCCAGGACTAAAAGGGACGTGTCTGTGCCAACCCAATTTCCAGTTCTAGACCCACCACTGGTTGGGACATGTGGACTGATTACAGTCATACCCAACCAAATAAAGTAATTGAACTAATACAACCTTTCCTGAAATTATATTCCTCTTGTATCTGTCTGGAACTGGTAATAAGTAACTGCAATTGAGCTCAGGTTTACACACAGGAAATTAATCATCCTCACTATATCCATGCGAAATAAATTAAAAGAAAATCTATTTTGAATTTTTTTTTTTTTTTGTCACCATGGGAGGGTCTTATCTTCATATTTGTTACTTTAATTTTCACATTTTTATTTTAACAGCAGTGGGTCTACAGAGAACTGGGATACATGCCCTGTTAAAGGTATGTTTGAATAACAACAAAATCATTGCGTTAATTTGACCTAGTCTAAAATTACATGGCACATTTTTATATGTGAAATTGGTCACAGGTACCGGCATATGGGCTAAGATTCTGTAAAACCTGTTTCAAAGTATCTCCTCTTTTATATGTTGAAATTGAAGTTTCTGTATGATGATGTCAAAGTCAAACATATATTTGTACATTCGTACAGGTAATGATTCAAACTCAGTATGTCCACGTGAAATAAATGAAGGCTCAGTTTTGGAACCTTTTTCCTTGGTCACCATGAGCAGGAACTGTGCTGTCACTCGAAAAAGACTGAAAAGCTTCTGGGATATTTACTGTTGCCAAAAGGTACTGAGGCTCAGTCCAACTGTATTATACTTTATACACTTTCATTATGTCATTGAAAATGCACTGACGGGTGCCAGATTACAGGAAAACATCTGAATAACTGCTTGGAGTAACAACAAATGCAGATGCTTCCATTCATTTTGCAGGTATGTTTTGGGTCCACTCGTCCCCTTAAAGGCAGAAGGTTCACTGCAAATCTGTGTCATCATCTCTATATCCTGTGATGATGCGTTCATACCATGATGGCAGTGATCTCTTCCAGGATCACAATGGCCCAGGTCCCACAGAGCATAAGGGACAACTGAGAGGCTTTAATAACCCTAAACATATGCCGTCACCTTCACAGTCACCAGATCCCAAACCGCCTGAACTCATATGGGAGATTTTGGAACAATGTGTTCGACAGAGCTCTCCATCACCATCATCAAATCACCAAATGAGGGAATATCTCATGGAAGAAAGGTACTCCATCCCTCCAGTAAAGGTTTACACCTGTTGATTCTGCACACAAGGCCTGACTGGCTTGACTGCTTGATTGGCAGCTTTTTGAGGCTGTACACCTTACTATGTGTTTTGTCCATTAATATGTCCCTCGTCTGTGGATTATTCAGTGTAGTTTTCCGACCGCAGTGTATTGCGTGAGAAGACGGGGGAAACCGAACCAGTTGCTGCCCTCTCACAGATTCCTGCTGAGGCCAATTTTTCACTGCCTTGTTGGGCTGCTTGAAGGAGTTAGCGCTGGTGTGGTCTGAATGTAATACCAAAGATACTAGACTCCCCCATGACTTTTCTGTAATGCCATCTACAGTATCCTTAGTCCTAGTTGAGCCCCTAAGAGCCATACTGGGCCAACCCATGTTGGGGAACTTTTGAGAAAATAGGACTCAAAGTTGCCAGCCTCCTGTGTCATCGAGAGTATCTGGGAACGAGAAACACTGCTTTATGTTAAAAACTCAAGATATGTAAAATTATGTAATGCACTTCTTATGCAGGTTTTGGATGCCCTTCTGTTTCAATTAAAGTGAAAAGTACCTCCTTCTGAAGCAGAACCATCATCTTCTGATTCATTTGGGTCAAACTCTGGGTCTCCATTATCTTCCACTTCACCATCATCATCAATCATAGCAAGCAATTCCTCATCAGTGAGATACCTAGCCGCCATGTTTACACTGAATTATGGAAAGTTGTGGGATGGTCCACTATGGCTAAGGCAGTGCAGTGCATATGTACAGTGGCAGAGAGGACGTTTGCTTGTATGAACAATCCATGTGGGTAGATTGGGTTGGGTCATTTAGGAAATGTAGATCTCAGTTTTCTCCACATGCTGACTACCTCAACTCAATTTCGCCAAAAGTACGGGATGGCCCGGTATGGTTCTTACGGGCTCATTTATCTGTAGTGCTCTTTCAAAACAGCAGCAGCTGCACTCTGTCTCCCCCTGTGGTGGGAGCATGTAATTACAGCTTGTGTAAAATGCAACCGACAGTGCTGTCATGTACAGACACGAAGCACAGACGTCTCATGCTCCTGGGAGGATCACAGATTAAATCCTCCTCATTGAAAGTTGGCCAAAATTATACTGCCATTAGCATCAAATATCTGAAATGATACTTTTTATATCATGGTATCAACAGCAAAACATTGCTTTTCTGCATGACTCCATCAAGGAAGATGAATGAGTCAATGATCCTCTGATGCAGTATGCTGGAATTTTCCAGAAGCAACGATGGAAGTGAAGTGTCTGGAGAATGTTTGCCTGAATCAGGTGTTCAGGAGAGAGCAGGGGGAGCACTGGCAGAGAGTGGAAGAGCATTCCTCCCTCCCTCTGTCTTTATCAGTGGGGATCAGATCTGGTTTAAGCTCCGTTTATATACATAAACAGATGCATCTCTCATTGCTGAATTACAACACTTCTCTGCATTCTCTCCAACTCCACCTTATGAATTTCATCACAGCTACAGAACTCAGTAAATCTCTACAAATACTCCCTCTAACCTCTGAATGCTCAGTAGGTTTCAGCTCAGTGATTGTCTCCATTGATTTTGAGTCAATCTTCAAGATTTCTTCATCAAAATGAAGGTGATATTGATCAACATGAAAAATCTTTTTGGTGAAAAACATCCTAAATTATGATGTACACCTCGTTAGAAGTTTAATACGTGCAAGAATTACTTTTAGGACATTTCTGTTTTTGGTTCAACACTTAAGAGCCCATCTCTGAATAAGTGAACTGATATTGGATTTCACGTTTTCATGGTTTTATTCAAGTGGTGTATTTTCTCCCTGTGTTTATTGTCCCCTTCCTGAATGTTATCATTTAAAAGCCATTAAAAAGTATTTTAACTCATCGCTGTCAACATTTTGTCCTTTCAAGGGCAAGTTATAAAATATATAATAAATATGTCATCTCCAGAAAGAGGTTTGGACAGAATATGTATTACATTTAAGAATATGAGCATAATTAATGCAAAAATTAGCTCCTTCTTTATGAGCAGAGCCTCTCTGTTTCAGATCAGTGGCTCCCCCCTCAGCACCTGCAGTAGGTCCCAGCTGCAGCAGTGCAGTCTCTGTGCCGTCTGACTGAGGGAGGTTTTTGTACGGCTCTCTAACACTGTGTGAACACATCACTGTCACCAATTTCATATACACTCTGACAGTAATAATCTCCTGCATCTTCAGCCTGGACTCCAGTGATTTTCAGTGTAAACTGAGTCCCAGATCCACTCCCACTGAAACGATCAGGAATCCCAGACTCACGATTTGTGGCAGCATAAATCAGAAGTTTAGGAGCCTGACCAGGTTTCTGATGGTACCAGTGGAGCCAGTAATCACCATCGCTATCAACATAAACACTCTGACTGGCTGTACAGCTGATAGTGACAGTGTCTCCCTGCTGAACAGCCTGAGCTGCTGGAGACTGAGTCAGAACTATATCTGCCATTGATTCTGAAAAAGAAAAAAACTGAAATGAATGTAAACGCATATGAATGTAATGAAACAGTTTTCAATAATTATCGAACACTCTGAAAAAAAAACAAGATTGGCACAGCATTGAAAACATTTATGAAGGAAAAAAAACAGCAAAGAAAATGTAAAACAGGACCAAAATTGCAAGTTCAAATGGACAAATCTTTCTCACCCTGTATAAGGAGTCCCAGCATCACCAGCAGTAGAAGGTCTGACATCATCATAATGCTGCCTGTGTCAGTGTCTGTGAAAGGACTGGACAGTCACTGATCAGTACTGGGTGTCTTAAAGTGTGTGGAGCAGTGAGGCAAGACAGGTATGCAAAGCCCCTTCCTCTATACAAATCCTGTCACACACAGTTAGAGGAGCTCTGATGTGTGAACAGTAGTGGGTCTGTAGAGGGCTGGGACATGAGCTCTGTTCACTGTAGTTTTTACTGAATATACTACAGGGACTGGATGTTCGACCCAGCTGTGGTCAATCCTTCTCTCCTTCAATTTTGTCCTTCCACTTCACCATGTGATAAAATTTGGTGAGGCACTATGGCGATTTGAGGGATGTATCACTCACAGGTGTGCGAAGAGACAGGTTACTCCGTTGTATCTTACAGTAAACACCTCAAAAATCTTTGCTCAAGTTCTCCTTAAAGCAATACTTTATTAATTTCAGTCATAAAAAAGTTTACCCCACTGATAATGGCCACTGCCATCATTAATGATTTACAAGATTAGTCAGTATTTTTGATTATATAATTTTGTGCATATGGACACATTTTCTGTTTGATCCTCCAGTGTTTGGGGACCATACACTCTCTCCTCCAGGTGAAGCTGAGGCTGATCAGACCTCAGTTTGTGTGCAGACAGCATGAGACACCCTCCATTTCTCTCAGCCATCTTGAGCTCTCTCTCTCCTTCAGTGTTGTGTGTGAACTCCTCTTTCTCTCCATCTGTTCCTAATATACTGAGGGCTGGCCAAAGCCCAGTGTTTGAGAGGGGGTCTTTCACCATCACAGCTCTCTCCTCCAGGTGACCCAGCTGAGGCTGATCAGACCTCAGAACTTTGATTGTCCACCATCAGGCAGTTCCATGCAGAGGCCAGGAGAGATCTCCACCCTCCCCATTACTCTCACCTCTTAGAGGGTGTGCTCAACCCCAGCCATGGCTTTCAGGACTTGACTGGCGCCACCTGTCCTTCCTTCTCCAGTGCCTGGAGCAGCTGATTCTCAGGGTTTGCTGAGCTTAAAGGTCTGTGTAAGAACTCTCTCAAAAAAAAAAAAAAAAGACACCCTAGAATCTGTGCTGTGAAGCCCCTTCAGGGCTCTGGCCATTTTGAAAAGGCACATCTATACTATGTTATATAACAATATGCCTAGTTTGGTTGAGAAAAAGTGTTTTTGGAGTTTTGGCTCCAGCCACCCGGAAAAAATAAAAATTTCACCTGCACATCTCACTGGACACATACCCCTCATAGTTTATGAGTTGTGGTGACAAGCTTCCCCAAACCTCATTATGCACTAAGTTCAACTTGTTACCCAAAAATTAAGATTTCTAATGAGCAAACTATTAAAGGCACATCATCCAGCATGTGATCTCAAGGCACCAATATGTCCGGACAGGACAGCCTGTTTGGTGGACTCTGAGAGTGATATACCAAAGGAAAATATTGGGTTTAAAGGTGGAGGCCACTAAGTGAACTTGCTGGAAACTGGGAAAAATTTCAGCTGATTACACCATGGGATGTAATGATCCACCATTCAGTGCTGCGGTTTTAAAAGTTCCAAACTTGCTTAGGAAGGATCCCTGCGGCCGGATCTTTTCTTTTCTCAGGGAGGGGTGTCAGCTGCTCCCCAGAACTTTACTGAAAAAAGACTGATCACCTGCTTAGAAGGGTGTGTCCTCTTACCCTCCACTCAACTTGTTCCTGAAACTGGATGGCTTTCAGGACTTGATACCAAATGTTGTGAAAAAAAAATATTGCCACCTGTCGGGACAAGGTCCCCCCTCAATATGCACTAAAGTTGAACTTGTTACCACCTGAACCTTTTCTAAGTGCCAAAGCATGAGCTCCAGGGTTTACCAGATTTTGAAAAAATATTGAGCTTAAAAGGTGCCCTGTCGGAAGGACGGAAGGACAGACGGAAGGAATTGAGGTAAAAAAATATCAAAAAAAAAATAGCTAGATACAACAAAAGAATGAGAAGAAATAAGGGCAATGATGTCTAATGAAAAAAGATGACGGTTTAAAAAGTTATGGCCCGGACAAACTTTGAAGGTAAAACATTATGTTTCCGCAACATTTGCGGGGAACATAATAATAATAAAATGGCAATGATGTCATAAAAAGATGACAATAAGTGCAGGAAGGTACATTAGCTAAGAAGCTTGAAATGGCTTTGATGATAATGAACCCTAAATGAACGCACGAAACGTAACGGAAAACTTTGCATAATGTAATGAAACATGACAGAATGTTTACTTGTGACTAATGATACTTGATTGCTAGAAGAGGTCTTGCTAATGCAGACTGCATATCAGGCAAACTGGTTGCATACTGTGAAATTATCATCAGGCGGGCGGCATACGTAACGTTCTAAAATGATCTTGTCCCTAGTTTTACTTGTAGGCCTACATGTGCAGTTAAGATTACTTCATAATTTTGAACTCCGCTATAACTGTTTTGACAATATACAGTAAAGTGACGGTCAACTAACGGTGGCGATCAACTGGCCAGCTGATTTTGGGATCAGAGACTGGTTATGGTAAAGTCCGGCATTAGATAGATTTATTCACACTAATGTTGGTTCAGCATTAGCGCTTAACATTAGCTAACGTTACGTTGACGCTAGCTTGCTCAACAGCTGCGAATGTTATCTAGCTAATGAATTTATTTCGAATGAACAATGACACGTAATTTGGACATATTTACTGGATCGGGTGAAGGGGAGTAGCTTGAAGATGTCATAGTACAAAATCACTTGACATCAACTGATGTTCGTTCATGTGTTTATATCTGTTTTGGAGTCAACGTGGCCCTGTTTGGATTGTAAATAGTTGGCTATGGCGTCATTGTGAAGGTGGGGGCGAAGCACGGACGGTAGGCTTGATGGGAGGAGAGACTGTGCCGTTTCTCGATTGTTATGCTAGGGTAGACAAACTCACTTTCTGCAGGTATACTGCCCCCTTTTTCTTTGGAGTGTGTAGAGTATGAATTTAATTTTTGGCTGTCCATTACACAGGGCACCTTTAATCTACAAGATGTTTCTGGCTCACCTCGTGTGTTGGTTAGATCAGCGAGGGAGCACATCAAACACTGTAGTAGTACAGTGCATCACTTAGTTAATGATACGGTACTTAGAAACTGGCTCCGCATGTAATAGACCAAATTAAGGCCATCTGAAGGCCTCAGCAACAGTGCAGAGCCGCTAAATTAACCTTTTACATCCGTGCGATTGTTTCCAAACCACTAGCCAGACAGCCAAAGAGACAACAGGTACACATAACCCACATATCAGTCACATGACACATGATGTGTTCAGGAATGAAGACTTCATGCCAAAGACCATAGTAAATAACAATCTCAATGGACCAGAATTGGCAGCGACACTTTAACGGAGTCAGACCCCACCTCCACTAGATGCCACATCACTGGAAATCTGTCTCTTTTACTGATGAATCCAGATTCTCCCAGCATAACACAGATGGCCAATAACAGGCATGGTGTAGATGTGGTGAAGGTTATGCTGTATGCTGCGTGCACCAGGTCAACCGTTGGGGTGGCGGAAGTGTGATGATCTTGGAGGGCATTTCTTATCTGCTAAAAGTAGATCTGTTGATCATCACTGGTCACCAAACTGCATGGCAGTACATTGGCAAGGTCTTGATAAATGCAACTAATCCCTTTCCTGCTGGACCATGATGACCTTGGGATTCTGCAGCAGGATTATGTTTGTCCTCTTGCATGAGTTACTGTGGCCCAACAAAGAGACCACAATGTGAAGTCACTGCTATGACCTGCATGTGCTGCTAATTTTTCACCCACTCGACACCTGTGGGACCAGTTGGGCGGAGCTGTTGGAACAAGATGTCCCCAGTCAGTGACTTTTCATCAGCTGACCACTGTGCTCTAGGAAGAATGGCTTGACATTCTTCAAAAATGAATACCCTTTTTAACCCTTATTCAGTCCTTATGTCACCATTTTAAGAGCTCTATCAAGACCAATAGTAGTCATACTTTCTTCTGAACTTTGTCTTTAAGGGTGTCTTTAATTCAGGGGTCACCAACCCTGTTCCTGGAGAGCTACCATCCTGTAGGTTTCTGCTCTACCTCCTATTCAGCACACCTGATTCAACTAATTAGCTGCTTTCAAGAGCGGTAATTAACAAGATCAATGGCCTTAGGTAATTACAGTAGCTAATTACAGTAGCTAATAGCTATATTGTCTTAGGGCAAGAATGCTAGGGCAGCAGTGGAGATAAAGCAAAGAAACCTAACAGTTGAATGGTAAATGGAGATCCAGAAAACAGGTGATGCAACCCTCCAAGAACCCTTTGCTTTAATTGTTTTACCATAGTTAATTCAGAAATTGGTAGAACAGTTCATTTAAAACCTTTAATTGCATTCATGAAACTTATTACAGAAGGTTGTTGGAGCAATATTTTTGCAACTAAAAAATAAGTCGTATGTTTCGTGTTTCTTTTGTGGAGAAATGTATAATAGTGAAGCATTCAACTGCTCCTCGCTCAGTTTTACACCTATCTCAATCCAAACATACATCATTTCTTCTGAGAGGATCGGCATTAGTCACTCTGAGCTCAAGCAGGGGCAGCGTTAGGCCTGAAAATTCGGGGGCTAATATCCACCCTTTTATTGACAACAATTAGTCCTGGCTAATTCTAGATGGTTTTCCTTTGTTAACATGTTTTCCAATTCAAGAATAATCATGTGGCAATTGAAGGCATGGTTTTCTGAAATTCATACATTCCTTTCTCATGTAAAATAAAATTGGCTTTCTCAATAATTAAGAATTGGTAGGCCTACGTATAATTGGTATGTAATCGAACACTATTCATTTTATGATATCCATCGCCATTCGCCATATAATTTCAGCGAATATTTTAACCAGGTCTTACTTATATTGCATGAAGTTTGGGCTTCAGATTATTGTTATTTTCACATAAGCATCATATGAGCAAATGCATTACAATGCTGAACACATTACAAACGTCTTTTATGTTGTACCGGCCCCACTTCTCAAGATTTTACTGTTGACAGTCTGAATCCTTTAGATGAAGTGGGGAATTTCCGAAGAGGATTAAGTTAGTTACTAAATCAATTACTGTTTATAAATGTTTTCAATTTTTATTTAATTATTATTATTATTATTATTATTATTTTATTTTCTATTGTTTTGTAATGCTGCTGGTGTGTTCAGTTTGGCAATAAATGAGAGGGAACTCCGAAAAAAGATCATAACATGCAATTTATTCAGATTTTTAAAATGCACGCTCAAAAAAATGAAATGATAGAAATGTTAGATTTACTTAACAGTGTTATGTCAACTGGTTCCACGAAATTGAGTTAAGAGGTACATTCCACTCAATGCAATTAATAAAACTGGCCAAAAATGTTAGAAGTCAAATAAAGGTTACGTAAAGCAATTGTGTGAAACCAGCTGACATAACATTATTAAGTAGGCTAAATCTAACAAAATCTAACATTTCATTTTTTTTTTTTTGAGTGCAAGCAAATGTTTGTAGACGGTTATAAATGTTCTGTTACAACACTGAAATATTTGACTGTTCAAGCGCGGTAGAGAAAAATGTGATTGCAACCATAAAATAATTTTTTTAAAAACCATGCTGTTGGAGCGAAGGAATTTTCTATCCTAGCATATTGTCACATATTCATGATGTGAAATACCTGCGGAAATGCGGAAAGTTGCGATTCTCAAACTTTATTTACGTGCTGAAATTGTCATTTTTGCGTTTTTGTCCGAAAAAATAATTTATTTCGCAAAAATATGTGTGCAAAATTGCAGGGATTTTAATTGAAACCGGATACTGATAAATCAAGGCAGGCTCCGAACCGTGATCCTGCTGTATAAATTGACTGCGCGGATGTGTTGCTCAGTGAACACGCCCTGCTATCAAATATTTAAATTAAATTTGAAGCGATATCATCTGTCATAGTCGCTTATCTACCGCTTAGTTCATGTTTTGTCCTGGAAGGAAAACTGAACTTCAAATTATGTAAATGGACTGACTTTCTAAATATTTCTGTGAACATGATGAAAGTATGTGTGTTATAAAAGATCAACTGACCTTCGTCAAGATTGGAGAATTCTGCTTGAAACACTGACATTGAAATTTTTTCTACCTCTGCCAGTGATTGTGTGTATACAACCCCAATTCCGAAAATAGTTGGGACAAAGTGTAAATTGTGAATAAAATCAAAATGCAATGACTTTCAAATCACACCAGCCAATATTTTATTCACAATAGAAAAGAGATAACATAGCAAATGTTGAAACGCTCATTTCAAATTTAATGGCTGCTACAGGTCTCAAAAAAAGTTGGGGAAAGGGTCTGTTTACCATGGTGTAGTATCCCCACTTTTTTAACACAGATATGCATCCGGCATTGAGGGAGACAAGTTTCTTGAGTTTAGCCATTGAATTTGATCCTCTTGTTTAATACAGGCTTCCAGCTGCTGGAGAGTTTTGGGTCTCCTTTGCCTGACTTTTCGTTTAATTATGCATGTAAATGTTCTCAATCGGTGAAAGATCAGGACTGCAGGCAGTCAGTTCAACAACGGACTCTTCTACTAATGGCCATGCTGTTGTAATAGCTGCAGTATGTGGTTCTGTATTGTCCTGCTGAAATACACAAGGCCTTCCCTGGAACAGATGTCATCTGGAGGGAGCATATGTTGCTCTAAACCTTTTATATACCTTTCAGCATTCATGGTGCTTTTTTAAAAACATGCAAGTATCCCACCATGCCTAATGCATCCCCATACCGTCAGAGATGCTGGCTTTTTGAACTGAACGCTGATTACAGGAGGGTGGTCTTTCTCCTCTTTAGCCCGGAGGAAACGACGCCCATGATTTCCAACAAGAATGTCAAATTTGGACTCGTCTGACCACAGGACACTTTGCCACTTTGCCACAGTCCATTTTAAACGAGCCCTGGCCCACAGAACACGGCGATGCTTCTGGATCATGCTCAACAATGGCTTCCTTTTTTTTTGCATGATAGAGTTTTAGGTGGCATCTGTGGATGGCATGGACGGACTATGTTTACAGACAGATGGTTCTTAAAAGTATTCCTGGGCCCATTTAGTACTGTCAATGACAGAATCATGCGTTGAGTGATGCAGTATTGGCATCTGAGCCCCGAAGATCACGGGCATCCAGTAAAGGTCTTCGCCTTGTCCCTTACGCACAGAGATTTTTCCCAGTTTCTCTGAATCTTTTGATGATGTTATACACTGTCGATGATGAGACCTTCAAAGCCTTTGCAATTTGACATTGAGGAACATTATTGTTTCTAAAGTATTCCACAATTTTTTTTTAGACAAGACTTCACAGGTTGGAGAGCCTCTGGCCATCTTTACTTCTGAGAGACTCAGCCTCTCTAAGACATCCCTTTATAGCTAATCATATTACACACCTGATGCCAGTTAACTTAATTACTTGCTAAATGTTCTTTCAGCTGATTCTCTTATATATTAATTGCTTTTTCAGCCCTTTTTTTGCCAGTGTCCCAACTTTTTTGAGACCTGTTGCAGCGGAAAATTTTGAAATAAGCCTCATTTTGTGGATAAAAATGAAAATGTCTCAGTTTCAACATTTGAAAATGTTATCTATGTTCTATTGTAAATAACACATTGACTCATATTAACGATCTGAAAGTCATTGCATTTTGATCAGTGGAGGCCGGTGGATAGAGAACAAGGAGGGCGATAAACCTGTCTTTAAACTGCTTATTAGTCTTGATCTGTTTTCAGTCAATTTCCTGGTAAAAGACATTTTGTCTTCCTCTCAGGTGTAGCTAATTGTCTTAGACGAGAGAAATCAAACGCGCCCAGTTGAATGCAAAAAAGAGCGCATGTAAATCTTTTTCAATTAAACAATCATTACGCACAGGTTTGACGACTTGCTTAGGATGTGACAAATTTTAACGCGGAAAATCCACTGTGGTGTTTTCGTGAAGAGTTGCCGATTAAGGCATGTAAATTAAACATTTTATAGAATTTAATATTCACTCGCCTAAACATTTCATAAAAAGGGAAACTAACAATTTGACCAAGAACAATGATTGAAATCGGGTCATTAATCTCATCCGGTTCAAGGGATGTTTTCCGCCCCCACGGTTTTCCGTCCACCGCCCGCCACTGTTTTGATTTTATTCACAATTTACACTCCGTCCCTGCTATTTCGGAATTGGGGCTGTACTTATATGGTAGGCACCCTAACAAGATTTTGTTAATTTTTTTGGTAAGATGTCTGTAGGCGTGAAAATGCACCAGATGGCATGAAATGCTTTTCCAATTTACAAAAAAAAAAGAGAAAAATCTGGGGCCAGCCAAGACACCCTAGTTATCCAGACTTAAACAGGTTTGCACTGCAGCAATTTTAAACTGCAAGTATACTGAACAACAAAAGAAATAAGCATAGTTTAGTATGCTTTATATGGGATTTCTTTTTGCAAAAGTGACATCTTTTGAAATTGATAGTGTCAGTGTGTTTGAGTTTATCAACAGAAATGAAGAGAAATTAGCGTTCTGGATCAGGTCAAGTCAATATCTGTGAACACTATGTGCTGCAATTAATGCAGCTAATCTTTCAAGATCGAACCCACTAAATGACGGATTTCTTGTTATGAATCGCCTGCCATTCCTCCTCAGAGCATTCTGGAGTTGCCCACTGTGTTTGGGACCGGATCTGAGGGCATGGGCGACAATCAGAATGTCCCTACAAGTGCTCTGTGGTTTGATATATTCGGAACTGGAGGTTCCGGAACCCCGCCCTCAGCCTACTGATGGTTGATTAAGTGAACATTAAGACGTCTGGCAATGTTGCGACCCGTCATACCAGAGAGGAGCAGTGATGTGTGCAGTAACTGATCTGGGATCAGTAAAGGAGGGGTCTGAAGAGAGGAGCAGTGATGTGTGCAGTAACTGATCTGGGATCAGTAAAGCAGGGGTCCAAAGAGACGATAAGGATGTGTGCAGTAACTGATCTGGGATCAGTGAAGGAGGGGTCTGAAGAGAGGAGCAGTGATGTGTGCAGTAACTGATCTGGGGATCAGTAAAGCAGGGGTCTGAAGAGAGGAGGAGCAGTGATGTGTGCAGTAACTGATCTGGGATCAGTGAAGGAGGAGTCTGAAGAGAGGAGCAGTGATGTGTGCAGTAACTGATCTGGGATCAGTAAAAGCAAGGGGGGTCTGAAGAGAGGAGCAGTGATGTGTGCAGTAACTGATCTGGGATCAGTGATGAGGGGTCTCAAGAGAGGAGCAGTGATGTGTGCAGGAATTGATCTGGGATCAGTAAAGCAGGGTCTGAAGAGAGGAGCAGTGATATTGTGCAGTAACTGGATCTGGGATCTGGGTAAAGCAGGGGTCTGAAGAGAGCAGTGATGTGTGCAGTAACCGATCTGGGATCAGTAAAGGAGGGTCTGAAGAGAGGAGCAGTGATAAAGCAGTAACTGATCTGGGATCAGTGAAGGAGGTCTGAAGAGAGAGGAGCAGTGATGTGTGCAGTAACTGATCTGGGATCAGTAAAGCAGGGTCTGAAGAGGAGCAGTGATGTGTGCAGTAACAGATCTGGGATCAGTAAAGGAGGGGTCTGAAGAGGAGCAGGATGTGGTGGTAACTGGATCTGGGATCAGTAAAGGAGGGTCTGTAGAGGAGGAGCAGTGATGTGTGCAGTAACTGATCTGGGATCAGTAAAGGAGGGTCTGAAGAGAGGGCAGTGATGTGTGCAGTAACTGATCTGGGATCAGTAAAGGAGGGTCTGAAGAGAGGAGCAGGATGTGTGCAGTAACTGATCTGGGATCAGTAAAGGAGGGTCTGAAGAGAGCAGCAGTGATGTGTGCACTGTGCTCAGATCCAGTTCAGTACAGCAGGATGTGAGCTCAGCCTCACTCAACCCCCCTGGGGCCGGCCCAGACACCTGCCACAGTGCTGCTCTATTCTGAGAGGAAATAGTCTCACTGAGGGACAGCAGAACCAGCCTGTCTCGCCCTGCAGATGCAAATCTGAGTTTCAGCCCCACAGCTCACAGTTTCTCAGCCCAAAATACCCCAGCACTGAGACAGCTGTTTGAACATGAGGAGGTGGAGGGTTTATTTCTGTAGTGGGGTGAGATAGGGAGGGATGAACCTTACACTTGCTTTAGCAACAATGTCTGATTACAGATTACACTGCGAACTGAACAAGTACAATTGCTCCTTCTGTACAAAGACATTCATGACAAAAATCACTTGTGTTGAATCATAATATCGATTAAATCCACTAATGTGACCCAGTACAATCTGATCTGTGAATTCAGTTCCAAGCAAAAAAAGCCCCGAAAATGCCCAGAAACCCCTGAA
>JAFJMP010000091.1:0-83207 GCA_029692085.1 Gymnothorax javanicus | reverse complement strand
GTTAAACAGTCAACTGACTTTGGAACCATGTCTTTGTTGTTCAATCACACAATGGCTTTCTGCTGCCTCAAGATAAACACTCCAACAATCTGTCTGACCACACCTCATTGTAAGACTAACATGCCTACGTTTGCTCAGTTTGGCAAAAGCACACCAGCTATTTAAGCAACTTGAGTGCTGGACGGGAAAAAAGACCACTTTGTGATCATAAACTTGCAAAGACACTTGCGTCATGCTTGGCGCTGCTCTGTGCAGGGTGTAAGATGTAGCCAGAATGTCACTCCCAGCTTTGATTTTCTAATGCATGATTAATTTTAGTAATCTTATGTGACAGTATTTTCTGAGTTGAAGCTACTGTATGTCAGCTGAACCAATTTATAAATTTACAATTTCTCTTCATTAGTCTATGCAGTAAAACTCAATATTTCAAGACTGCAAATTAGTTTCTGGCGCACATTACTCTTGATTTAAACACACTCCAGAAGATGAGTGAAATATAGGATCTGTGTAACTATCTGTTCTTCTCAAGTTCACTTACCGTGCAGCATGCCTTAAAATTTAAGTGAACATTTTGCTATACTGTCATTTTCACATTGTATTAATTACACAGATTATTTATTCATGTGGTCTTTGCCTTTCCATTACTCCGTAAATCTCTGATGATAACTGTATTGCAGTGCATGTGTTTCTACTAACCTGGGGCCAGTACTGGGTGGCTGGAACTGGATGCTAGCGTATTCAACATCATTTTCACCCTGGGGAAGTGACTTCGAAACAGTGGCGTACAGAACTTCTTCCTGCTTGTGGTTATTAATAGGTTGCAAAGAGGAGTAATGAGGAACTTCACCATCATCTCTGTCTGTACCGTGGATTTCATTGTGAGTCATTGGCTTCCTTAAGACATTGGAGTAAACATGGCTCTCACATCTCTGCAGATTTAAGAAAAGAGACTAGTTAAATATGCTCAGTAGAAAGCTCCTGTTATTTGAGCCAGTTCCTTTAAGCAAGTGCTGGAATGAGTTGCCACTCAAAAGTTTGGAATCGCTAGTGATTTTCACAAAGCGTAAATGTAAGAAACACAGTGTTGCTGAGGTCGAAGTGTGAAAACATTTTTTTTATGGTTCAACAGATTGCTACCCTGTTTTAAACGATCAGTGCAAGGCTTACAGATTACATTTGCATAATCAAATGGCATAGCTACACTCAAAAATGTATAGATTTTTTCCCACTATTTTTAGTTATCAAAATGGTGGAATACTGTATATTTAACAGTAATTCAGGCCGATGGACTTTGAAGGATTCTTGACACAACATATAGATATAAAATACTTCTTGAGCACTGAGTTGTGTAATGGGGGAAAAAAAAAAAAAAGCCACTAGATGGCAGTATTGACAATTTTTTGTTAAGCCCAGTCTGAGCTAGGTTGGGCATGTCCTGGGCATGCCTCAGAGGGGGCTGGACAAGAGTATATAAGGAGAAAAAATTGAGAGAGTCAAAGGTAGGAGAAATTGCAAGGAGAAATTGTGGAAGGATACATTTGACCAGACCTGTCACTCTTTTCAAGACCTGTGAAGCTTTTTTGGATTTTTTTTGCCTGTGTTGGAGCATTTTCCTGTCCCAGGACATCTAACATAGCAGCCCATCTCAATTACTAAGGGACTGTAACTATCTTTTTTTATTTCAATCTTGGTCAGTAGGGTAGAGTGTAGATTAGTTCTAAGTGTTTGTTTAATTAAATCTGTTGAAGTTTAAGAATTTTGTCTGTCATCCCTTGCTGTCCGTGACGCCATAACAAATTGATGCCATAACAAATTGGGGGCTGGGTCCAGGATAGACCATTGTGCGAGTCATTTATTGAAAATCTAAAATTTCAAATTGTGAAATTGTTTTTTAATTTTCCTAGATATATATTGGCAGATCAACAGCAATGGATGATTTCTTGGCATCACCAACCGTAGAGGTTTTGAAGTCTTTTAAAAGACAGAACTGCTAGGAATATGCAGACAGTTAGAGCTGACAGATGTAAAACCAGCCATGCGAAAAGCAAGACTGGCTAGAGAGATTGTTGAATATTACATTGATGAAAATATGTTTGCACCAGGAGATCTGGAACAGTTTCAGTGGAAAATCCAAATGTAGAAATGGAACTTAAATTAAAAATGCTAGAGATAGAAAGGAGGAAAAGAAAAAACAAAAGGCAGTTTGAGTTGGAAAAATTAGCAAGAGAAGAGAAAAAAGAGAGAAAAGAGGAAAAGAGCAGAAAGAGAGAGACAGAGACAGAGAGATTTTGATTTAGAAAAATTAGATGGAGAAGAAAGGCTCCAAATGGAGCAACTAAAAATCAAAATGCTAGCTGAAAACAAATTTTGGGCTAGCCAGGAGGTAAAGCTGGTGCCTCCATTCTCAGAGAAGGAGGTTGATAAGTATTTCCCGTGCTTTGAGAAGGTAGCTAAGAGTTGTCAGTGGCCAAAGGAACACTGGCCTCTGATGTTGCAAACTGTCCTCAAGGATAAAGCTCAACAAGCCTATTTGGCTTTGTCTGCAGATGATTCCTCTGATTATGAGGTTGTCAAAAAGGTTATTTTGACAGCGTATGAGTTGGTTCTAGAGGCTTACCGACAGAAATTCAGAGGTCTGAAGAAATCTGACAATCAGACTTATGTGGAATTTGCTAACGAGAGGAAGGTTTGCTTTGAGCGCTGGTGTACTTCTATGGAGGTCAAGGATGATTTCAACTCACTAAAAGAGATAATGTTAGTTGAAGAATTCAAGAACTGTGTCAAGGATGATATTAAGACCTACCTTAATGAGAAGCAAGCACTGAATTTGCATTCAGCTGCCAAGTTTGCAGACGAATATGTTCTCACACATAAGTCCAAATTTCAGTCTAGCAGTAACAATAGATGGTCCCAATTTCAGAAGAAAGGTAACCATGATACCCAAGATTCCTCACCCAAAGACAAAGACAAATCTGGTGATGGTGCTCAGAAATCCAGTCAAAGGTCTGATCAAAGTGTGAAAGCTGACAGTGACAAAGTGGTCTAGTTTGCAATTATTGCAAGAAATCTGGTCATGTTACAACTAACTGTTGGTTCCTTAAAGCTAAGAAAGAAAAAGAAAAGGATACCAAACCCAATGCCTTTGTGAAGACAAGGTTAGAAACCCCTGTAGATGACCGATCTGCTAAATTGCCTGCTCCTTGTGAGGCTAAGAAGCCTGATACTGCTGACTTTGTGAGGGAGGAATTTCTTCCATTTGTGTCAGGGGGATTTGTGGCTCTGAATGAGCATTCTCCTCCTGTCCCCATATATATCCTAAGGGATACCGGAGCTTCTCAGTCACTTTTGTTGATGGACTCCTTGGAGTTACGTGATGAGACCGCTTCTGGGGATTTCATACTTGTACAAGGTATTGAAGGAGGACTGTATCTGTACCCCTGCGCTCTGTATTCTTGAAGTCAGATTTAGTTACAGGACAGGTAAAGGTGGGACTTATGTCAAGTCTACCTATCAAGGGTGTTTCTCTGTTGCTAGGCAATGACCTGGCTGGGGGCAATGTAGTTCCCCCTGTTCATCTTACTTCACAGCCCGAGCACTGAAGATGGCGATGAAGACCCATCTCTGTATCCTTCCTGCAGTGACTCGTGCTGGGGCCAAGAAGGCTCAAGAAGAAGATGATGTGGTGCCGTCCAGCACATTGAATAGTCATGACTCAGGTGGTTCGCCTCATGACTCTGTTCAGCCTACTATGGTTTCTCCGTTTGAGGACTTATCAGACACTTTTATCAGTTTCTCTATTCAGCCAGCCAGATGGGTCTGGTGATTCTGATGTGTCTGGAGACTTGTCTCTGTCCAGAAAGCGGTTGATTCAGGAGCAAACCAATGATCCTGAAATTTGTGTACTAAAGAAGAGAGCCCTTCCTGATGAAGAAATAGACGAAGTTCCAGTTGGGTATTATCTCAAGGATGGAGTGTTGATGCGAAGTGGCGCCTCCTGATATTTCTGCCAATGCAGATTGGGCAGTGGTCAAGCAAATTGTTGTTCGAAGGTCTACAGGAATGAGATCTTAACAATGGCTCATAGTTTGCCTTTTAGAGGTCATCTTGGTGTTAATAAGACTGTTCACAAGATCATGAAACACTTCTTCTGGCCTGGACTTTGAAAGATGTTTCCAACTTTTGCAAAACCTGTCACACTTGTCAGGTAGTTGGAAAACACCAGTTAGACCCACCTGTAGCTCCATTGCAGCCTATCCCAGCATTTGGGGAGCCCTTCTCCAAGGTCATCGTTGATTGTGTTGGTCCATTACCCAAGACTAGATCTGGAAATCAGTACTTGTTGACAATCATGTGTGCATCTACCAGATTCCCTGAAGCCATACCTCTACGCAACATCAAGGCAACTGCAATCTCAAGGCTTTGATAAAGTTCTTCACGTTGTTTGGCCTTCCCAGGAAATTCAGTCAGATCAAGGTAGCAATTTCACTTCCGGATTGTTTCAGCAGGTTGTGTACTGAACTAGGTGCGAAGCAGATTCTTTCCAGTGCCTATCATCCAGAGAGTCAGGGTGCCTTAGAGCAGTTTCATTCCACTCTCAAGACAATGATGAGGACTTATTGTTATGACCATGAGAAAGACTGGGATGAAGGTGTTCATTTGCTGTTGTTTGCAGCTAGGGAAGCAGTGCAGGAGTCTACTGGATTCAGTCCGTTTGAGCTAGTGTTTGGCCATGAAGTGAGAGGACCTTTGCTATTGTTGAGTGAACAATGGCAAGAGAAAGAGCCGATATCAGTCTGTTAGACTATGTTAGCAAGTTCAAGGAAAGACTGCGTGCAGCTTGTGACCTAGCCAAAGAGAACTTGAAATCAAGTCAGGGAAAAATGAAAACTTGGTATGATCATAAGGCTAGAAGCCGTGAGTTTAAACCAGGAGACAAGGTCCTTGTGTTGTTTCCCTTGCAGTCCAATCCATTGCAGGCAAGATTTGCGGTCCTTATGAAATTCTGACAAAACTCAATGATCTCAATTACATTGTGAAGACTCCAGATAGGAGAAAGCCAAAACAGTTGTGTCACATTAACATGCTGAAGCCTTATCATGATAGGAATGCTAGGGTTGCAGCTGTCACTTCAGATCCTCCTATGGCCGAGACTTGTGAAGATGAGGGGAGTTTCAAGATGATGAACCTAGAATTAAAGCTGAAGTTCTTTCATGTAAATTGTCAAATTCTGAAGTGTTGCAAAATCTTGATATAAAAAACTCCAGCACTTAGAACCCTCACAGAAAGATCAGCTTTGAGAGGTTGATCAAGAAATATAAAGATCTATTTCCTGATGTTCCAAAGAGAGTTTCTATAGCCTCTCATGATGTAGATGTTGGTGATGCCAAACCAATAAAAACAGCATCCGTGCGGATGAATCCTGAAAAGAGAAAGATTGCTGAGAAAGAGGTTGAGTACATGTTAGAACATGATATTATCAGACCCTCTAACTCAGATTGGAGTTCACCCTGTGTTCTAGTTCCAAAACCTGATGGAAGTACTAGATTCTGTACAGATTATCGCAAAGTCAATGCTGTAACTAGAACTGATGTGTTTCCAATACCTAGGATTGATGATTGTATCGATAGAGTAGGGCAAGCAAAGTTTCTGACCAAGATTGATTTATTGAAGGGTTATTGGTGTGTGCCTTTAACTGGAGAGGCCAAGAGCATCTCTGCTTTTGCCACACCATCTGGGTTATACCAGTATGAAGTCCTACCCTTTGGCATGAAAAAATGCCCCAGCCACGCTTCCAAAGGATGATACAGTCTACAATCGCCGGATTGCCACACACGGGTGCATACATCGATGACCTGATCACATGGAGTGACTCCTGGGAAGAACATCTGAAAGATGTAGAGACGTTGTTCCAGCACTTGACCCAGGCTAACCTGACTGTTAACCTGAACAAGAGTGACTTTGGTTGTGCTACTGTCAAGTATCTTGGCTACGCTATAGGCCAGGTAAGGTGGCACCCATAAATGCTAAAGTCCAAGCCATCATGGACTTTCCAGTTCCTGACAACAAAAAAGCTTTGCGCCGCTTCCTTGGAATGATCGGGTACTACCACAAGTTCTGCAAGAACTTTGCTGAGATTGCTCTCAGTCTCACCAACCAACTGAATGAAGGCGTAAAAGTTCACTTGGGATGAAGCATGCCAAAGAGCCTTCGGATCGCCTGAAGTCTCTGCTGTGTCACTTCCCGTGCTCAAATCTCCTGACTTTAACAAACTGTTCTCCATGGCGGTCGGCGCTAGCCACCAAAGCTTTGGGATCTGTGCTCCTACAGAGAAGTGACTCTGATGACATTGAGCATCCCGTGGCATACTTCTCCAGGAAGTTCAATCGCCACCAAAAGAACTATTCCACAATTGAGGAGCTGTTGGCTCTGGTTCTATCCTTACAACACTTTGAGGTTTATGTTTGTACAGGGCAAAAGCCAATGATTGTATATACTGACCACAATCCGTTAATGTTTTTGAGTAAGATGAAAAACAAGAATCGGAGATTGTTGAATTGGAGTTTGATTTTACAGGAGTTTGACTTGGGAAATTAAGCATGTAAAGGGTACTGACAATGTAATTGCTGATTGCTTATCCCGTGTTTGAGTATGTGTATATATATCACATGTGTTTATTAGCATATTGTATTATATGTATATATATATATACAAGTGTCTACTTAACCATTTTTTTATTGAAAAGAAAAATTTTGCCTTTATGAGTCAAAATTTTTTCCCTTTTTGGAATGGAGGTGTAATGGGGGGAAAAAAGCCACTAGATGGCAGTATTGACATTTTTTTTGTTAAGCCCAGTCTGGAGCTATGTTTTGGGGCATGTCCTGGGCATGCCTCAGAGGGGGGCTTGACAAGAGTATATAAGGAGAAAAAATTGAGAGAGTGAAAGGTAGGAGAAATTGCAAGGGAGAAATTGTGAAGGATACATTTGACCAGACCTGTCACTCTTTTCAAGACCTGTGAAGCTTTTTGTGATTTTTGCCTGTGTTGGAGCATTTTCCTGTCCCCAGGACATCGCAACATAGCAGCCCATCTCAATTACCAAGGACTGTAACTATCTTTTTTTTTTTTTTAATTTCCAATCTTGGTCAGTAGGGTAGAGGTAGATTAGTTCTAAGTGTTTGTTTAATTAAATCTGTTGAAGTTTAAGAATTTTGTCTGTCATCCCTTGCTGTCCGTGACGTCATAACAAATTGACGCCATAACAAATTGGGGCCATAACAGTTGTCAAACAGAAGATTTTTCATTAATATGTTAGCACTCTGGAGCCACAACACATTTTTAATGATCTTTTCGTAATTTATCAATCAAAATGATCAGATGAGTGGCTGAGAGCAAAAATATACTATCTGACTTTTTCCAAGTTCTGAGAAAATAAGATTTGAAGTTTTTTTTGAGCAGAAAAATCACTTTAATTTACAATTTACGCATTTCTGGAGTCCGTTACGATAATAGGCATATTTTGTTTGTACAAAATAAAGTGATTTTTCTGTTTAAACAAAACTATTTTCTCAGAACTTGGAAAAGTCAAATAGTAGACTTTTGCTCTCAGCCACTCAGATGCAAGTCCAAGATGGAACCTACAACTTTTATTTGAGGCATAATTTTGTTCAGGTTGTAGTTTTTGCTGTTCAGAGCTTTTTGTAAGGGTACCATAAAAAGTAGCTGACTAGCTGAAACTGCCTCAGGATGGAAGGGCCTGATAGCTATTTCATTCATAGGAGATAAAGGGTTAAAGGCCCCAGAGACATTTTATGCTGATCTGTGCTTTGTTCCTTTGTGAAATCCATAACACATAAATCAACTAGAATCTGTGCTTGTGAAGCACTATGATGTTCCCTGCCATTATATATATTTGGTTGGACATTTTGAAGAGACAACTATGAAAAGGCACATCTATACCATGTAATATAACAATATGCCTAGTTTGGTTGAGAAAAAGTGTTTTGGAGTTTTTTGGTTCGGACAAGGTCCACACTCTCAATCGCACTAAGTTGAAAAGGTTACCATGGAAATCGGAAAAATAAAAATTTCTGAACAAACAAAATATCAAAAGGCACATCTACACCATGTGGTCTAACACTATACCAAGTTTGGTTGAGATATCTCTCATAGTTTATGAGTTGTGGTCGGACAAGGTTCCCAACCTCATTATGCACTACGTTCAACTTGTTACCATGGAAACAAAAAAATGAAAAATTTCGAATGAGCAAACTATTAAAAGGCACATCTACACCATGATCTAAATATATGCCAAGTTTGGTGGAGAAATCTGTCATAGTTTAAGGTTGTGGTCAGACAAGGTCCCCACCCTCAATATGCACTAAGTTAGACTTGTTACCATGGAAACTGAAAAAAAAGAAAAATTTCTAAACAACCAAAATATCAAAAGGCACATCTACACCACATGGGATCTAATGATATACCAAATGTTGTGAAAAAAATATTGAACAGTTTAAGAGTTGTGGTCCGGACAAGGTCCCCACCCTCAATATGCACTAAGTTGAACTTTGTTACCATGGAAACTGGAAAAAAAAAAATTTCTAAAGAACCAAAATATCAAAAGGCACATCTACACCATGGGATCTAATGATATACCAGATTTTGTGAAAAAATATTGAACGGTTTAAAAAGTTATGGCCCGGACAAACTTGCTCGGAAGGACGGAAGGATCCAGACGGAAGGACGGAGGGTAAAACATTATGTTCTCCATAAAAGAAAAGAAAAGAAAAGAAATCTCTCATAGTTTATGAGTTGTGGTCCGGACAAGGTCCCCACCCTCAATATGCACTAAGTTGAACTTGTTACCATGGAAACTGGAAAAAAGAAAAATTTCTAAACAACCAAAATATCAAAAGGCACATCTACACCATGGGATCTAATGATATACCAAATGTTGTGAAAAAAATATTGAATCGGTTTGAGTTGTGGTCCGGACAAGTCCCCCCTCAATATGCACTAAGTTGAACTTGTTACCATGGAAACTGGAAAAAAAAAAAATTTCTAAAGAACCAAAATATCAAAAAGGCACATCTACACCATGGGATCTAATGATATACAGATTTTGTGAAAAAAAAAATATTGAACGGTTTAAAAGTTATGGCCCGGACAAACTTGCTTTCGAAGGACGGAAGGACAGACGGAGGGACGGACAGAAGGACGGACGGAGGGTAAAACATTATGTTCTCCGCAACATTTGCGGGGAACATAATAAATGCGTGATGCTTATTGTTATAAAGCATTATGGGCATTTAAGAGTGCATCTAACTTCAATTATTCTAGATTATGAAGAGACTGTAATGGCAAAATAAATAGATTATATTGCATTACTGAAATCTGCATCATAGAAAATGTTGCCAAGCTTCACGTTGTATTGAAAATAAAGTGTACATGATTAAAATTCTGTTACATCCATCAGTAAATATGTAAATAGATATATGCTTTGCACAGAGAAACATGGTCTAGTATATTTGTGATGTACATAATCAACTTTGACTCACCTCCATGCCCTCCTGTGCATGCATAGCTTCATTTGTTGATTTTCTTCTCCTGCTTATTTATGCAAAAAAAAAGATGTATTAATATTTTTCCCCCTTCAGACACACAAATTAAACAAATGCCACTCACAAAAATAGCATTTCTTGTTTGTGAGTGATGTGTATTGTAGAGGGTACCTGCCATGTGTCCATTTTTTTGAAATTATTCTTATTCTCATTCTCATTCTCATTATTCTCATCATAAGATCAGAGAAAATAAGTGAATAATTTTAGGGCTCTCCCTTCACAGATAATGCTGCTTCACTTCAAAGCAACACTGAATGGCGCTTATGAACAAACAGGTATGTCTGACACATCTTCATTATGGAAAGTAACTGACCACATGACCCCCATTAAAAATCATTTTTGAGGGGATTGTGCTCTGTTCATTTGTCTAGTCCACTTGTCCTACTTTTATGAAATTGTAGCATACGTTGCAGTGAGCCGGTGTGAGCAATGATGCTGAGAGAGGTGTATGGCAAAGATGATGTAATTTGCATGAGAACAACATTCAACATATATGAGCACTTGCTGTAGACAGTAAGTCTAAGCATAATTTGCAATTTAGTGACTGTAAACTGATACACATTTTCAGCAACATACCTTACCCACACAGCACCAAGAAACACAAAAGCCACAATGGCAGCAGCTCCCCCAGCTACAGCCGCAATCATTGAATGACCTCCTAAGCAAAGACAAACAGATGTCAAAAAGTATCAGTGTCCATTTGCACACCTCACCGAGGTCTGTGATAACAAAGTTTATAAATGTGTTTCTACCCCCCTCTATGACTGCCTTCACTTGAATTTACTGGTCATCTGAATTTTAAGCAACAGCTCTATCATCATGATAATCCATTTTAGACTGAAACCTCTGTATAATGATTAGCATCACATTATAAACCCAGGGTAATGATCAGTATTATATAAAATATTATAATATGTACGGTCTGTACCTTGCGCTGCGACCAGTTCAGCAGTGGAATTCTGAGCTCCAAGTGTGTTCCATGACTCACACCAGTACTGTCCATTGTCCCAGGATTTAAAGTTTGAAACCTCAAAATTTTGTCCTGATCCTGTCTGCAAGACTCCAGTTTCATTCTTTTTAAACCAGGTGTATCTCTGCTTAGGTGCGTTGGCATCACTTCTGCAGGTTAGGGTAACTGAACTGCCCAGCGCAAGTTCACCCTGGGCACTCACTGAGACTGCAGTGTTCCTTGGAGCAACTAAAATCAATTGAAGAATTAGTTCAATTCTCACAAACCCTGTGGTATCGGGAACAGCAGCAGTGCCACTTAACATTACCTGCTATCAAAAAATGATAAGATATTCTTGCACACATAGTGTAACTCAGTTTTACCTTGTATACGCGTTATAATTATGAGCAGCTGCCTGGACCGAAATTGAATACGTCACTTGCACATACAGTACCAGTCAAAAGTTTGGACGTACCCACATTTTTCTTACAATAAATGTAAAAAAAGAGACAAGCATCCTTTATTTTGCTGAACAGATCTAATTCTTAAATCCATGAAACTAAACAGCATTTGTTTTCATAATTGCTGAGCATACTCTTTTTTTTTTAACACAGTCATATGGCAATAATAAATTTGCAGCTGAGTGGCTGTCTGAGTTCCCAAAGATTTGCTTATGGTATGCACTTGGGGTTGGCTTCTCATTGACCTTTTTGCCCAGTAAGTCCCACAACAGCTTGACTTTAATTCAGCCGTTTGCAAATGGAAGGAGTCTGTTTACTTTGCAAAATATGGCTTCTCTGAGAATGACAAAATTTTGGACACTATTCAAATAAGTCAATTTTTTTCTTCTAACTTCTGACTGTTTACCTCTTACCAATTGTCATTTTAGAAATATATATAAGAACTAAGCACTTGCACACATATGCATACTCTTATGCGTATACATACATATATACATGCATATGTCGTGCATATGCATACATACAGGTATGCTTGTACATACGTACATGAACATGTATGCATACCATGAAAATATGTATATGGAAGTATGAGGGCATATGAGTGTGACTATGTATGTGAACATTTCAGTATGTATTTACATAAATGAGAAAATGCATGCGTGTAAATGTTGAGTATTTATGTATGTATAATAGTATGAGAATACATGTAGATAAGTGCTGAGTATGTATGTATATGAGCATGAAAATGTATGCCTGTTTGAGTCAGAGTATATTTATGTTTGTGCTTGAGAAAGTACATATGTGCATACAAAGTACGTATGCGTGTGTGGTTGAGTATGTATGTATCCAGAAGACATCGTAATTTTGCAGGAAGTTGCTACAGTGGTGTTGGACATTATGACTCCTTCTAGGGGCACGGCTCTGAGAAGGAGCAAGTTACCCAGATAACAAGGTGAAATTGATGCAATTTTCTTTCTCATTAGATTGATCATTGTCATGAAGGGTGAAATATCAATGTTTAAAGCACGTTAGAGCAACATCAACCAATCAGCGAAAGTTGACTATTCACAGCATTCCTTAAATTGACTGTAGCCTAAGCAATGATCTCTGCCAGTTCCTTGACATTGATTTCAATGACATTGACTAAACTTTGATTTATGGTTGACCGGGAAATAAACTGCCCACAAAGTACACTGCCACTGAATGATTTAGGCTGATATCATTCCCAAGGCATCATACATCGATGTTTGGTCAGATGCCCTGGGCATCAGTGCAGAAACAGATAAAGGAGACCTTTCATGTCAATTTCGAAAGCTGGAGGTATGCCCATAGACTTCAATACAAAAACGACAGCATCAGCATTTGACGGTTGATATGAACCATCGGACATCGCAATGGACCTTTCTGACTAGCTCCGACCAGCTCTGCCCCCATTAGTCACTGTTGCTATCGGCCCCAAGCAACGCAAGTTTGAGAATCATTCTCTCGATCATATTCTGAAAATATTGCGGTTTGTATATTACGGAATGCATCCAACTTGTCCGGCAAAGTTATCCAGAGAGGCCTTAACCATTTTACACAAGGATATATCCATGAAATCAATTTTTTTTTTAAACAGAACGGGTACGGGTGGGGATACAAGAGTCACAGCAAAGTGCTGGCAATCGATGCGGAAAAGCCAAACACGGCATTAACGGCACATTGAGATCAAACCAGACAAAACAGTGGACTTGCACTAAATGTGTAAAGCAGGTAAGTAGTTTTCATACGTTTGTTGCTGTCACTGAGCTAAAATTAACACTTTATCTAATTATACTGTGTAACGACAGTTGGCCATGAGTCAGGCAATACGCGAGCTAGACTTTAATAAATCCTATTATGCAATGCAGCAAACTCTTAAACTAGCTACATTAGACATAATCAAGTTATTACTCTAACATTCATTATATCGGCGTTTTCCCCCAAACCAATTTTGATGACAAGCTAACTTTACTTATTTCAGCTAAGTGACTGACAGTCTGAATCCTGTCGTAGCTAGTTTACTGGCTAGCTACCTAGCCAGCTTTTCTCACGTTAAGGTTTCTAGTCAGATTACATCATGCTATTACAAAAGCCTTCACCATCATGCTAAATGTTTTATATTATCTAATACTGTGAATGCCTTTGCTGGGTGGCATGAAGGAATCATGTCCTCAGCCAAATGGCTACTGATTTGTATCTACATCTGGTATAGCCTGTAGAAGCCCTCTGGGGAAAAACAACACTTTGATAACGTATACATCAATGATGCCATTGGTGTAATTCTGTCCTCTCAGCAAAACGTATGCATAGATTGTTGGTAGCTAACTAACGAGTGAGGGCGAAATGGCAAAAAATTTAATCTGCTTACCTTCGAGCAAACAGCCCTGTGTCATTCACAATGAGTTGCATGTGAAGCTTTCCACATGCCTTAAACCATCACAAACACTTTCCCAACTGCTTTTTTGGCCACGGTAAGAGGATAAATTGAGCTCCCTGTTTCCGAGCAGGGTGCCATTCATCAGTATTTCGGGTTCCCCAAGCGCAGTTAAGAGCCATTTTCGAAAAAGTCATACACCTCTCCTATTAAACACAGCTCATAACTGCACTGAATGTGGGACAATATGGCACTGCTGTCGGGGTAGGCAAGACCTTAGTAAGATAAAGCAATCTGATTGGTAGTTATTCTACACTTGACTGACAGGTTGGAAAGGTCCATTATGGGCCTGTTGCCCTAATCAATGCACTACCGCACTCTCCAGTTAGTCCTTTCAATCCCTTACCCTAATTATAACCCTAGCCCCAACCTCAACCCCAACCCAAACATAAACATAACCAAGTAGTTTTGTTGTCGAAACATAGTTAAGTGCTTTCAGTGCCTAAACTTACCCCTGTCCCTAACCCCCACCATAAACATAGCCAAGTAGATTTAGGGCTCTATCTTTCACACTGCCCTACCCGTTGCCACTACCCGCTACCCGTGAATTACGCATTTAGCAGCTTCCACTATCCCTAAACGGTATCTTGCGCCACACTACCCGCTATACATTATGCCGAATCTTTTATTTGCGCCTGGAGGTGTGCCCGTGGGCGTGTTTGTGCGCTTTCCCTACAATTGCTATCTTGACCACACAGGTTAGGGAAAGCGTATAGTGGGTCCTCAAACCACCCGCTACCCATTTGGCAATTGAAGACATGGCTTCTCTCCCCCTATGCCATCTAACAGTGACAAATGGGCTACATTCAGTTTAGAAAAATAATCAATTATAATTAGGTCTATGCACTGGCACTCAGCGTAACTTTTTCAGCGAGGCGGCATTTCAGAACTCTTCAGGCGAATGAAGGTAATTCTGGTGACAAAATCACGTGGTTTAATCCGTTTACATTTTCCAATCGGACAGCTGTCCATTTTTTTTTACAGCAAGTTGCGGACCGTGCTGCAAAAACAGGTGTGAGTACTTGTCGCGAAATTACCTTCATTCGCAAAAAGAGTTCTGAAATGCCGCTCGCTGGAAAAAAAATTACTGTTGCTGAGTGCCGTGCATAGACCTATTTATAATGAAATTATTTTCTGTACTGAATGTAGCCCATTATTTTGTCGCTGTTAGATCGCATGGGGGAGAGAAGCCGTGTCTTCAATAGCCACTTGATTATTCTTGATTTAGAAAACGTGTTAATAAGGGGGAAAACCATCTAGAATTAGCCAGGATTAATTGTAGTCAATAAAGGGATGGATATTTTCTCTGAAATTTTCAGGTCTAGCGCCGGCCCTGAGTATTATTTCCCACAGAGCGAGAATGTGTGACAAAACTGCGCCTCTCCCGTCAGGCAGTGACGGAATTATGTCACCTGGTTGCAGATGATGTATACACCGCTGCCAGCTGTCCGTATGCCTTGCACGTTGCTGTTAGGGTTACTGTGGCACTATTTTTCTATGCTAGTGGGTCATTCCAACGCCCACTCAGCTCAATTGGAGGCATGACCCAATCATGGCGAAAATGCATTTTTTTTTTTTTTTTTTTTTTTGAAGTTTCCATCACAAAAGGGGTAGGCTTGATGTTTTTTTTATTACATACCAAACATTGAGCAAAATGTCAATGTCATAATAATAATAATAAAATAATACAATTCATGATTAACTTAACAAAAACAGATCCTCCCCTGTCTGGATTTGACCTCATGCACGAGCAATTTAACCCGGCCGGGAACGTGGGGACCTTCCTCTCTCCATCATGGGTTTCGGTTTGAGGATTTGGGATAGCGCAGCCTGCTCCTAAAGGCAATGGCACCTGGCACACTGATTGGTTTAACTGGCGTAACGCCCAAACCATGCCTATGCATAATATAACGGGTAGCGCAGGTGTTTTAGGGATATGGGCAGGTGTGCAAGATAGCAACTTTTGCGGGGGAACGCCTCTTACGCAATGGTAAATCCCCAAATAACGAGTTTAGGGACTCTGGCTTAAGATAGGGCCCCTGGTGCCTAAACCTAACCAAGCTGTTTCACAGCCTAAGCATAATTGTATAGCAATGCTGTCAAATAACTATATCAAAGGGCTCCTGTTTCATTGTATATGATGTTTGCACAAGAGTGTAACCACATGACGAGTCGTTTGATAACGTGCTAAACCGAAGACATTCTGGAGAGGGAGAGACATAGCCTGGAGCCACAGTGATACAAAAGGAACAAAACTGGTTCCTTCTCAGAGCCGTGCCCCTGAGAGGAATCAAAACACCCACCAGTATGCCCTAATAAAAATTTACTAAAGTTAATTATAGTTTACTACAGTAAAATTGATGTAAACTATAGTAAACTACACTTTACTACAGTAAACTATAGTTTGTTGCAAATATACTATAGTAATTGAATATCATTGCTGTAGTTTACAATAGTAGAGTTTGACTTTTGTGATTTACTTTAGCATCACTATAGTAAACAGAGTTACAGAGTTACTATAGTGTATCTATAGTATATCTATAGTAATTCTGCAAAAATACAATAGTTACTATAGAAAAATATAATATTTTTACTGTAGTATTTTGTGGTAATTTTTCATAAGGGTAGTAGCAGCTTCCTGTAAAATTATGTTGCTATCCGGATACATACAAGCTCAACCACACAAATACATACTAAGCACGCACATATATACATTGTTAAGCACATATATAAATACAGTATGACACACACATGCATACATTCTCAAACTTATAAACAGAGATGCATGAACACACATACATTCATATATTCATATCAATATACTCAACACAGTCACACATGCATTTTCAAACTCATATTCATACATACTCAACATTAATATACATGCATTCTGACATTCATATACATACAAACAGAAATGCACACATGCATGCATACTCACACTCATAAGCCCTCATACTCATACACACATATTTTCACATTATGCATGCATGTACATGTGGTAATTTTTGTTTATTCCTTGCCAGGAATTAACAAAAATGAGGACTCTCCTTCCATATAGTTGATATCTCGGGCTCACTCATTAGAGATGAGAGATATGGCAAAGGCTATTCCCCCAACCGTGGAGCGACATCTTCCGGTGAAACTTTTTGGCCCCATTTGAATGGTGTCTTAGATTTACCAGGGAAATAAGGGCAGCCTTCCCCCTTGTTCCACCAACGGTTGGGGGAATAAGTGCAACCTTCCTCCATGTTCCACCTTGGGGGAATAAAAGCAGCTTTCCTTTCCTGTACCACCCAAGGTTGGGTTGGGGGAATAGCCCCTCTGTGTATTAGGGTTGCACATCTCTCTGTGATAAACAATTCGATACGCATCTAGATTCACAGGTTACGATACGATTCAAAAACGATATACTTTTATTACAGACCGATTCGATACGAATCGATACAGTGTAAGAACGATACGATTTGGTTCTACGGTTAATATTTGTTGTAGATATTTTATAAAATAAAGAAGTCAATTCTATGAAAGTGACTATCCCACAGTACGGTACAATATTTTCTTTTCAAATATGTAAAACACCACATATCCCCAAGCACTGTTGCTTTGTAACACTGGCAAAAATAAAATTAAAAAAAAGAACAACAACAAAATCACATGTCAATGTATTTATTTTTAGACATGGACCAAAAAAAGTCTGGCTGAATCAACATCATTTGTTGTTTACCTCAAGAGGTAAAAGTAACACAAAAACAAAGTAATAGTAACCACAAAGTGCGACATTTCAGCCTGAGCATAGTGTTTTGAACACTGAGGTAGGTAACAAAGGTGCAACATTTCAATGTAAACGAAACTGAAAAATGTAAGCAGCAGCAGATTGAGGGCACACAGTGACAAGTGCATTAAGCAAAAGAAAAGAGAAAGGTAATCTGATCAAAAGTGCTGCCCTTTCCATATTCTCATATGGCAGTTAAGTCTGACTGACAAATCAACAATCATTATTGCTTTTACCTCACACACTGTAAAGTAGTTCACTTACGCATGTGCATTGTTCCCTTTTTTTTTCACTGTCCTCGGTTTTTTTGGGGGGCGGATTTTTCTTAAGGAAAATCAACTGATCCACATGGTTGTGTTTAAGTAGACTGTGTTTTGTGGAAACAATATCTCCCGCAGTACTGAACACCCGTTCAGATGCCACACTGGTGGCCGGGATGCAGAGATATCTTTTAGCGAGAGATGACAGCAGTGGCAAGCCCTGCTGCTCTTTCCACCACTGTAGTGGGTTTTTTTGCAGGGGCAACGGATCACGCTCTCCGTACCTCTTGACTTCCTCACTGGCCTTGTCTCTTACAGATTTAGCTGCCATCCTCACTTCAAAGTCTTTTCCCAACAGCTGGTCCAACGCTGACATTCTCTTCTTTTTGAGAGGAGGGTGATCATCTGAAATAGAAAACAATAACCGTATATTACTGGCTTTGTTTGCCATGACTCAGTGGTGCTTTTTTTCTACCTGACCATTTTATGTATGAATCTTCATCTGATGTTCAGAATAAATTTATATCGGCACTCTTGCGCATATATGTAGAAGTTGTATTATCATCATCATTATTAATATCTTTTTCTTTGCATGCCGATTCTCTCATTATATTGAATGTGTTGTTGTACGCTAATATTTTTGGCTGCAGCATGAGTTGAAGCCAAAGTCAACTCTTTCTTGATCACAAGTTATAAAATACACAAACCTTCTGGCTCATCTTGGGTCTGGAGTGCATCAATGCTGATGTCCAGATCTCCAAGGGCAGGTTCAGTCAGACATGGGTTTGTCTGCAGTGGGCCTCTCTGAACTGGATCCCCTGTTGCCTAGAAATAAAGTATAAAAAGACAGTGTGTTGTGTACACAATCAAACAGACAGTAACAGCAGTCAGAATAAATCTAATGACAGCAGCAAAGCACAGTAGACTGTTCGTAACTAATAGAATGCACTGTACTATGTATTTTGTGTTGAGTAAATGACAGTGTGTTGGGGGATTTACCTTGTTATGCAGGTATGTAGCTTCTGCTGTTATGCTTGTGAACGTCCGCTCAGCATCATGGTTAGTCTGGAAGGGCAGAGACTTGAAGCGGGGGTCCAGTGCTGCTGCAGTGTAGAAGAGATCATCCAGGCCAGTGTAGCGCTTCTCCAAGTCATTGCTGAATGCTTGTTTCATCTCTCTGATTACCACTGAGTCTTTATCTGATGCTTCAAAGTTCTTTTTAAGCTTTGCTCTGACAGGGGAAATCATTGAGAGTGTGGGGCGCTTGTCTTCACACATGCTGGTGGTCACAAGTTTGACCGGCGCCATCAGCTTGACAATGTCTTCAACATCGCAGAAGTCTTTGTTCTTAAGAGTGTTAACCTCTTCTCCTCTTCTGAGATCCCTGGATATGAGTGCAGCAGAAATGGCAGGCTGCTGTTCCAGTAAGCGTTCAAGCATGTCTTGTGAACTGTTCCAATGGGTGGACACGTCTTGGATGAGTTTGTGGATAGGCAAGGCCAATTATTTCTGTTTGTCTTGTAGAATTTCTGCTGCCCCGACACTGCGGTGAAAAAAGCCAACTACTTTCCTCACCCTTCCCAGCAACTTTGCTACTGTGTCCACTTTGAAGGCTTTCTGTGTGGCAAGATTTATTGTGTGTGCAAAGCACATGAGGTGAGAGCTCATCTCTGCTTCCACGCCAGCTATAACCATGTTTGTGGCATTGTCTGTTACCAGGGCTGGCTCTTTATCAAGAAGGTTCCAGTCAATACATGCCTGTTTCAGTAGAGCACCTATATTCTTCCCAGTGTGGGATCCTTTGAATGCCCTGGTCTGTAAGACATGAACATTTAACTTCCAATCCGGAGCGATGTGGTGGGCCGTGATCGTCACATAAGACTCCGTTGCACATGACGTCCAAGCGTCAGTTGTTATTACCACTCGCTCTGCATTTGCCAGTTCTTTTTCAACTTGGCTCTTAATTTCGGCATACAACGCTGGCATGCACGTGTTGGTGATATGATTTCGGGATGGTATCTTATACCTGGGTTCTAACGTATGAATCAAATCCTGAAATCCTTCCCACTCAACTATATTGTAAGGACATAATCCCTTAGCGATAAAACGCGTTATTGATGCCGTGATTTCCTTAGCATGTGCTGAATTGTGACCAAGTTGCCTGAAAAAATTAGAAATAACATTCCCCGTTCTCGGCTGTGTGCTGCTGCTTGCAGTGCGCTCCTGCTCGTTGGTACGGGTCTTGAACTCACCGTACTCTTGACTGTGTTTCCTCCTTGCATGCTGGTCGAGATTTGTAGTGCTGCCAGTGTACGTCAAAGATGCTCTGCACAGCTTACAAATAGCATGGCTCCTGTCGAACTTCCCTTCCTTCTTATAAAACCCAAAAATGGTCCACACTTTGGATTTTTGTTTCCCCGATGCGTTAAAAATCTTTCCCGGTGCATTTTCTCTTCCATCAGTCAGGCTGGCGCTGTCCTCCATTTTCTTTGTTGTCACTTGTCTTACAGGCAGCTTCAGCTCTCGCATTGTTTTAGAGACGCTGACGCAAACTGGAAGTGTGTGAAGCTGCCAAACGATTCCAAGTCTCGCTATACCCGATCCATGACTCTACAATCGATTCATCTAGGAATTCATGGCTAATTTGTTTTGATTGAGGAGGCTGCTACCGACGCAGCTGTATCTCTCACTTGTTAAACTGAATATCCGGTCGCATCGGTTTATCTTTCACAACCCTACTGTGTATATATATATATATATATGATGAAAAATTGGTGTGGTATAACCCATGAAATACAGGTTTGGTATTACACACGTGTAATAAAGCTTTCTCGTGACGCTATTGGTCTGATTCTGTTCACTGGCAAACATGGCAACGTTACCAATCCTCCTGCTGGTAACCATTAATCATCGCTAGCATTAGTTTCTAGTTTGCGGTTCATTCAAGAGAATGATTCGCTAGCTAGCATGCTAGCATTTTCTGCCATTAAAGCAATAAGTTATAAGAGTTACTGTTATTGTAGAAACTCGAATTTATTAATTTAATATGAAAAGCGTTTGCATCCTAGCTAGCTAATTCATCCTATTGACTTGAATAGATTGCCAACGAGTAGCCAACGCTTCTCTTGAATTCTACAAATAAAGTAATGTTGACATTTATAGGATAATAGTATCTCAAATTCGTGAGCCAGAGATATTTATAAAACGAGAGTAGTATTTTTGTTTATTCCGAGCCTTCGGCGACGACTCATTCGAGATGTGCAGACACATGCGTAAGGATATGCTTGTTTGCTCAAGTGCTTAGTACCAGTATATGTTTGCACCAGTATTCAGTTTTGGCCTAGGCAGTTTCTCATAGGTAATGGCTGTAAAATCATGCATTTAAAATCAGGGATGCTGTATGAATAAACAGCATATGGTGAAACAGGTTTTCATGTACTCTATTTACATGTCTTTATGTCACTGAATTCCTCAATGACTTAAATATTCATTGGACAAAAATACATCAATGGATACACTAAATATAAAAAGGGAATGTAGTAAATCCAGTGGCATACACCTGCGGTTCTCAAACTCAGTCCTGAAGGACCCCTGTGTATCCTGGTTTTCATTCCAAGCACATTTGCAATTCAAAACTAGAGACACTCTGAGAGTGAAAACCTCCGCCTAGGCAGCACAATCGAAATCTTGCTGAAATCTTGCATGGCTCATAAGAAATTTAAGGTATCTGCAACATAGGACCTCAAGATGGCTCCCAGGGTCGCCATATTGTTTGATGCAGTGCCTTCCAAACTGATTGGTCTTGTATCAGGGACGGAACCTATCAACCCACAAAATTAGAGTGATTTCACTGGGAGCAAAGTTCAGTTATCGCGTGTCATAAGGTTTCCAGATGGCTGCCATGGCAGCCATATTGTTTGACAGATCGCGGTCAAAATCGATAAGGTCATCCCTGATGTAATAGCAACCCACCCACAAAATTTCAAAGATGTCTGTTGAGTTCTCTATTGCACAACCAGACAGACATACTGATGCTGACAAAAACATCGTCTCCTTGGCGGAGAGAATAAATATTAACTAGTTTTTCAAATTTTGAGTAATTGTGTATGTGTTTGGTGTTTCATGGGATTATGTACTTTCTTAATACATCAACTGTGTGCATGACATTTTTTTCCAGCAAATAATCACAGACAGATTATTTCATTTATGATTCACCATATCAAATTCCACTGAGACAGACAGTTACATTCTCCAAGTTGACTGTGGCTTTAAACAGCTTGAAAAATTCCAGAAAATTATATTATGTCTTCAGAAGCTCCTGATAGACTCAATGACATCATTTGACTCAAATGCAGGTGTACCCATCGATGCATTTTAAGGCATACCTTCAAATTTACTACTTCTTTTCTTGACATGCTGGGAAAATTAAAAGAAATCAAGACCTTGGAAAAGCACTTCATGAAGATGCCGGAGGGTACAAAATCAACCATAAAATGAATCTGATATTGGCATAACCTCAAAGTACGCTCAGCATGGAAGAAGCCACTGATACAAAACTACCATTAAAAAGCCCAAAGACAATTTTCAGTTGCACAGGGGGACAATGATCTTACTTATCTGGACTAACATTGTCCGGTCTGATAGAACAAAAATTGGACTGTTTGGTCATTATGACCACAGTTATGTTGGAAGGTAAAGGAGAAGGCTTGCAAGCCAAAAAAGCACCATCCCATGGGCATGGACAATTTACCTTTCTCATGCAATTATATGCAAACTAAAATAAGACATACTTAATTGAACCCCCTGGGGTAATTTGTTCTGTTGTGCATGTAACCCGTTTTAGTTATAACCTCAATTCAGAAATAGTTGGGACAAAGTGTAAATTGTGAATAAAATCAAAACACAATGGCCCTCATTTATCAAACTTGCGTAGGCTCTGGTGTAGATTCTGGTGTAAATATCAACGTTCGCCAGGTGTCACATCTGATGTACTAAAAGTGTGTACGTCGCTGATTTCGGTGTAGAACTGGCGTGGCGTTGATAAATCTGGCGGCTGAAACCATCGTAATTTACATGACACGCCCCTATATATTCATGCTCCGGGAGGCATAATCCTGCTCACTTTACGACATGGACTCTCGAAAGACAGCAAAGAAGAAAGAACTTCACTGAGGAGGAAATATAAATTATCACGTCCGAGGTGGAGAAAAACAAAATAATTTTATTTGGAAGCCTTATGAGTAGCATAAAGGGAGCCCAGAAGGCTGCAGTTTGGAAAACTATTGCTGCTGCGGTAAACACTGTTGGGGTGGAAAACCGGAGTGCAGCAGACGTTTGATTTAATTCATCAATAAATCGAAGCGACTATTCGCACTTATTTAAGTGCGTCCAAGCACAATTCGCGTTAGACGCACTTATAAGTGTGGCCAAGATGCACATCTCTTCATTGCCCACACTTATTTTAAGTGTCCAAAGCTAACAATTTTTTCTTGGCCAAACTTATTTTAAGCGGTACTTTCTGTAAGCGGCACTGGAATGGTCATCAACTGGTGCGCTTATAAGTGTGGCCAAGAAAAAAATTCAGCATTGGCCACACGTGTAAGTTCGAATAACATCGGCCTAAATAAATTCAATTAATAGATCCATGATATTTCATGTTATATAGCCTACATAATAAGAGCAACAACAGCATGACGTCCGCATGACTGCATATGGTTTATTACTCATTTTGACAGCTGCACTCGTTCCTGCATGTTGTTCGCTGGTTTCAAATCTGCGTACACCTGGTCAGACCTGGCATGAGATTTTTGCAGACCGTTCGCTCACGTTCAGATTGATAAATGCCGATCCTTGCGGGAGATTTGGCGTACACCCATTTTTTTGGTGTACACACGTTTGATAAATGAGGGCCACTGACTTTCAAATCACACTAGCCTGGATTTTATTCACAATAGAACAGAGATAACATAGCAAATGTTGAAACTGAGAAATGTTACAATTTTATCCACAAAATGAGCTCTTTTCAAATTTGATGGCTGCTACAGGTCTCAAAAAAGTTGGGACAGGGCCTGTTTACCATGGTGTAGCATCCCCTCTTCTTTTTAACACAGAGTGGAGGTGTCTGGGCATTGTGGAGACAATTTTCTTGAGTTTAGCCATTGGAATTCGATCCCACTCTTGTTTAATACAGGCTTCCAGCTGCTGGAGAGTTTTGGGTCTCCTTTGATGGGCTTCTCATTTAATTATGCACCAAATGTTCTCAATCAGTGAAAGATCAGGACTGCAGGCAGGCCAGTTCAGCACACTGACTCTTCTACTACAAAGCCATGCTGTTGTAATAGCTGCAGTATGTGGTTTTGCATTGTCCTGCTGAAATACACAAGGCCTTCCCTGGAATAGATTTCATCTGGAGGGGAGCATATGTTGCTCTAAAACCTATATATACTTTTCAGCATTCATGGTGCTTTTTAAAACATGCAAGTGTCCCACACCATATGCACTAATGCATCCCCATACCATCAGAGATGCTGGCTTTTGAACTGAACGCTGATAACAGGAGGGGTGGTCTTTCTCCTCTTTAGCCCGGAGGACAAGACGCCCATGATTTCCAACAAAAATGTCAAATTTGGACTCGTCTGACCACAGGACACTTTGCCACTTTGCTACAGTCCATTTTAAATGAGCCTTGGCCCTCAGAACATGGCGCCGCTTCTGGATCATGCTCAACAATGGCTTCCTTTTTGCATGATAGAGTTTTTTTTTTTTTTTAGGTGGCATCTGTGGATGGCACGGCGGACTGTGTTTACAGACAGAGGTTTCTTGAAGTATTCCTGGGCCCATTTAGTCATGTCAATGACAGAATCATGCCGGTGAGTGATGCAGTGGCGTCTGAGGGCCCAAAGATCATGGGCATCCAAGGTCTTCAGCCTTGTCCCTTACGCACAGAGATTTTTCCAGTTTCTCTGAATCTTTTGATGATGTTATGCACTGTCGACGATGAGACCTTCAAAGCCTCTGCAATTTGACATTGAAGAGCATTGTTTTTAAAGTATTCCACAATTTTTTTTTTTACGCAAGCCTTCACAGGTTGGAGAGCCTCTGGCCATCTTCTGAGAGACTCAGCCTCTCTAAGACATCCCTTTTATAGCCAATCATGTTACACACCTAATGCCAGTTAACTTAATTACTTGCTAAATGTTCTTTCAGCCTGTTCTCTTATATATTAATTGCTTTTCAGCCCTTTTTTGCCTGTTTCCCAACTTTTTTGAGACCTATTGCAGCCAGAAAATTTGAAATAAGCTCATTTTGAGGATGAAAATGTAAAATGCCTCAGTTTCAACATTTGAAATATTATCTATGTTCTATTGTAAATAACAAATTTGGCTCGTGTGATCTGAAAGTCAATGCACTTTGATTTTATTCACAATTTACACTTTGTCCCAACTATTTCGGAATTGGGGTTGTATATAGGTGCAGTGGGCAGCCACAATGCACTCCAGTTCTAAAACCAGAGCCTTGGTCAGGGGCACTGGAAGCAGTGTTCCTATGGTGTGTGTGTTTTTTTAAGTGAAGGATACCAGAATACCTAGAGGAAACCCATTCAAACAGGGAGGCAACATACAAACTTCAAGCAGAAAGGTCCTAACCAGCTGGGGCTTGAACCCCAGAACATTCTCACTGCAAAACAACAGTGCTTACCACTGCACCACAGTGACGCCCTTAAATTATGAGTTACATGTATATGCCCACAGAAGATTTATTTCTCATGGCATGCATCTAGCTATATCTGACTATTTTTGTGCCTTTGCATGCGCCGGCAACGTGCACACTTCATCTCAAAAGGCATATTTATTGTCTTCGTCCAATTAGTAGGGGTGGGCAGGCGCAAATGGAAACATCTCAATGCATAAAGCGGGCACTGCGCAATTTTTGAGTCACAGACCTTGTTTGCGTTTTGGCCCACCCAAACCACCTCTTAACACATACACTCTTGCTCTGTGGTAGTTTCACTGGACTGCATAGTGCCTGAGGAGCTGTTTGCTACAGAAAGCATTTTGTTTCATTCCCATTTTTATTTTCACTGCAATAGCGGGCTAATATGGCCATAATGGAAGTGAGTGACTGAGTCACAGTCCATTCAAGAATGGCACCTTTTAACTTTGCACATGAACAGATATAGTATAGCAAATGAACTTATTAAAATTTGGTTGTATATACCAATGTATATTACCAATTCAGTCAAAGCCTGATAAAGGCTCAGTGTCAACAACAGTTATGCTAACAATGTTTGTTTTGTGTTTCTGGCACAGTTGAAGTATACTGCACCAACATTACTTGGGCATGCCTCCATTACACCTCTAGAGTAGCCAGCTAGCTATCTACAGAGCTACATGAAAACCATGGTGATCAGCAACTTTCGTCAACGTTGTCTAGACCAAGAATTTTCTTTTTATTAGATAAAAACTGTCCGCTAGTGCATTTTAGATCATCTGGCACAGTTTCTGGCTCTCGGGCAGTTGAACGAAGTACAGATTGTACTACCGCATTCTTAGCATACTGCTGGATCCCGAATAGAAACTAGAAGAAAAAAAAAACCCCAAACCAGCGGGGCGAAAACGACGTCTCATGTAGAGTAAGTGCAGTAGCGACAGTGTTAGTCAGTGTGACTGACATGGCAGTGTTACAATATGAAATCATGCAATAAGCGCTTTGATTTATTGCGATCCTAACAGTTTAGCTGAACATTAGTCGCCCTGCCCGGTTGTTCACAGCACTGTTGTCGTCACTTCCCTTTGCAGAATCAAGAATGGCGGCACTCATCATAAGTGCAATAAAAATCGATTTAAAATGGTAAACCACCTCGGAAATCAAGGAAAATTTCAGGATTGGTAGAGATTATGATAATCTAGCGAATAACTGTGCCGTTTCAAATATGATAAATGAGCGGAGTATCCTTTTAAATCTGATGAGCATAGTCATGTTTAACTCCTTTCCATACAAGAACCATTTGGGAATTACCTTAAAATTATGTTTACCCACAGTCATACACTGTGATTTACTAAACTTGAAGGGCCAGTCAGTAGAATTTTCCATACATATGTCAATTACTCTTTGCAAACCAGTTACAGTGGTACTGAAAATGTTATGTCATCAGCATATGCAAAGGCATTTATAGGAACATCACCGATTGCTATGCTACCTTTTGCTTTAAGAACCTGTGCAAGCAAATCATCTAAAGATATCTTAAAGAGAGTGGGTGATAATTTACTCCCCTGATGTGTTCCACGTTGGACCTCAATAGTGGAGCTGTAAGCACCATTCCATTTCACCAGCTGTCAGCCCTCGGAACCAGTTGTGCAGTAGTAGCCAAAGAAGGTTGGGTATTTTGCCCCGGATTTTATAAAATAAACCAGCGTGCCATATTGAATCAAACACTTCTCTGCCTCCAATCCATAGACAAATGCAGGAAAATTCTGTTCATTAAAGGGGACCTATTATGCTATTTTTCCAAGTTTATATTTTGGTCTTTGACTCACCTAGAGTACTCCTGATTGCGCAAAGTAAAAAAAAAGGGTACTTATTTCGCTCATACTGCCATCCTCAAAAAACCCCATTTGTAGTCCATAGTAGTCTCTGCCTGAAACGCCTCATTGGAGTGGCTCTTCCGCTATGGCCCCCACTCCCCGTGTGCCCACTTTCTTCTGACTGGCCAGCTCTGTGGAGGGCGGATCTAGGCGGGATGAGGCAGCAGAAGGCAGTTTTCCTGGTCCGGCTCCAGAGTGAAACTGACGTGTCTCCCGAAGAAATCGACGGGCATATTCTGCAATCTAACGCAGTACATGTGTATAGATCTAATTAAATTAACTTGTTCTAATAAACGCAACGGCGAAAGTGGAGGACGAAGTCTGAAAGTCTGGCAGCTCAAGCACGAATTTGCTATCGGCAACAGTGGTGAGTACAGCGGTTTTTCTACTCTGTAGCTAGGATGCAGGGAAAGCTAGAATTCACCCCCTATAGACACATTTGTAGAACGGGTCGACATGCCCAAGTGTAGACCGGAGACCGTAGAAAATCCGTGGGTCTGAGTTTAGAGGGAAACATGGACAGTGAGGAGCAGCTAAAAGTGGACCAACAGCTTATGGACTGCTTGGTGTGTATTAGGACCTGCTGGTTCATGTGCATCGCTGTGGTGTGTAGTTAGCGTGGAGAAACGAACAGCTTCCGTGCTGATATATGACGGAGGGGCGAAAGCTCCAGGCTAAACGGCCTTTTCGGAAATTGCCCGTGGTAATGGTTTACTTATTACTTCGGAATGACCAGCTTTTCCTCGCGGAAAATGGGTGCATTATGGATAGCGTGCGAGAGCTAGCTAGAGCTCCGGTTATGTCATGAACATAATACAGGTTTTACAGACCGTAAGTTCCATTAGCGCGGATAAGTTGCTTATGTGGAGCTAGCGAATCGATCACTTCTACTAGAAAGAATTACCTATTTAATCTCCGCCTTTTTCGGCTTTTTATTAGCCACAACAATTTCTAAAGGGGATGAAATTATGTCAAGGTAGTGCAGAAAATCATTTGTAAACCGGTAGAGCTTCTGTGTTTCGTGATTGCTTTCATGGTAGCACCAGAGAGCTTGCTCAGACATTTGTGAAGTATCCAGCAGATCCCGGTCATGGATAAGTGAAGCGATCACTAACTGTAGTGGCTACAATCGGGCAACGTTATGATGAAACTGCCACATTGATGCTTACTGAAGTAACACAAGCATACTGATCAGAATTACTGCATATAAGTTAACCGGGAGTATTTTTTAATTAGCACGCACGCAAACCAACATGCAGTAGCTGGTAACCGAGCAGTCATAACCACAGAGACAAACCCTTGCAATACAGGTTTTACAGACAGCAAGTTCTGTTACTGTGAACAGTTGTACCAAGCATCCAAATTACAAACAAGTATTAAAAGTTAGCTTCAAATGAGGTTTATGTTCACACACCTTCTGTAGAATTTCCCCTGATATCACTCTTGGATATTTAGGACACAAACATTAGCAACAGTAACTTAGCTACGTTAGACGCTGTGCTACAGCCACAATCAACTGGCTATCACGTCAGGTTGGCTCATGCAGTAAAAGCAACTTACAGCTTCTGTGTCTGTGAGTCACGGACAGTCGCGACCGATACAGGCTTTATCTTCAGATATTTTACAAAGCCTGCGTTTGAGGCCAGTTGTTAGTGCTAACTATCGCTAGCGGTCCTGCTAGCCACCCGTAACACGTTAGCTTCACTTACATTATTTGCTGTTATATCGTTACTTACAGCTTGTGGCTCCGAGCGCTTGATCGATGCAACTGCTTCAGGTTTGAGAAGCAGCTGAAACGCATACCCTGTGTCGAATTATCCTTTATTTATCAAGCTGTCTTTGCTGAAATGCTGAGCACAATCAGCTAACGTTCCTTTTGTCGTGGGCTGTTTGCTGCCAGCAAACAAAAAAAAGCTACCCACTGATTTCTGGTGGCATCGCTTTTGGAAGAAAAATAGTTGTTTTTCTTCGCGTCCAAAAAGTAAACGGACAAGCAGCTTTGGGAGAGACACTGACAAAATTGCACCTCAAATGATCTGCGGTTCTTCTTTTGTATTTCCAAAAGTGTAGACGCTACTAAGGCATAGTATGATCTGCCGTTGTTAGTGCCTGCTAGAATAGTTTCCGGTGTGGGCAGGTCCTGCGCAGTGGTTGGCTCTGGCTAGGTTTGTACTAATTGGATGGCACAACCTGACGTCAGGTTTTGCCCAGATCTCGTGAAGATCTCTGGAGGAGCTGTTCAGAGAAGAAATCACGCTGACGAAATCACGTTCTTGGATTACGGCAAAACCCCTGTATCTTATGTTTAGAAACTTTTCAGAGGTTGAGCATGGACAACCAACATTATAACATTACTAATATGTATTAAAAGAAGGATCATCATAATAGGTCCCCTTTAAAGATCGAGGTTACAGCGTGTAGCAAGGCACAAGCAAACTCAACACCATTCCCTTTCTTAAAGCCAAACTGATTATCAGTTGATTCATCACTGGGGGTCATACATTCTTCGATCAGCTTGGTATGAACAAAACTAACAGTGATTGGCCTTTAATTACTGGGCTTGTTCGGGTCTAGGGTACTTTTCTTTAATGACCTTTATAGTAATAAGCTTGGGCACAATGCCCCATGATAGGACTGCAGTGTAAAAATTGGCAAAATGATCACAAAGTTTATCAGACAGGCCATAAACTAAATGTTCAGCTGTCTCTCCATCCAAACCAGGTGAGGAGTTCTTAGGAAGGGAGAGGATCATCCGCTTAACCAAGTCACTACTGAGAGTACAAAGAAACTTTCTTGCCTCTAATTACTTTTCGTAATGTTGGTATACAGTATCTATCACATTCACTTGGGCATCAGTAAAAGACTGGCTGGGGTCTCTCGTTATACTACCAAAATGCTTAAAGTGTCCATTCTGCGAGAAAATTGACTTATCTGTTAGTATTTGAATATGGTAGGTCCATAATCAATTTGTGACATGTCGTGATTCTTGAACTCCAACACCACTTGAAGTATTGGTTTTTGTGAATAAAAGGAAATAGGTGGAGAATTTACGTCAATAAGAAACGTGTTGCTGTGTTTCTTAACACCGCAAATTGAATATTAATGTTTTCGCCCACTCTGGAGTGTAACCGCCCACATAAAGATTCGATGGGCAACTGTCCAGGTTTAATCTCTCATGTGCGCATTGTAAACTTATTGATGTATTACAACTTTGTTGTAAAGCTGCACAGTAAATGGGCAATGTGTGCAATACATTTCTAGAACTACCGATCTGGTTCGATGATTTGTCGTTGTCTGCTTTTGCCAGTGTGACAATCACTGCATTACAATGTTTGTATTCCACAGCTTCTGTTCCCCCCCCGGATTTCACCACTAGTAACACGGAAAGCGATTATGACTCTGGACCTCTTGCGCTTTTTTCCACTTGGGGATTGAAAGCAATGCATGCGTTTCATGATCGTTTTGATTGTTTAAATGGAATAAGACTATTTGAAATGTCTTTGTGCAATTCCATTGCTTCCAATTCCTGAGTAAAGACAAAAGTGAGAATTCCAGAGTAATAATCGATTTCCATGTCACTAGTGGGGAAATTAACCTTAATGCATGTGAAACTAATAAACTTTCATGCACAACAACTTCAATTCTGCAAGAGAATCTCTTCAATGCGTATTAATTGAATAATTGCTGACTACAGCACAGGAATGTGAATGCCACTAAGAGGCGTGACACTCACGCCGAATGCGTGAGAGTTGGCAGCTCTGTAATTGAGAGGGCTTCGAGACATTTTGCCGTTTTCCACTTGTCCCCCTCCCGGATCCGAACCAAGTTATAAGCATTCCGGAGGTCTAGCTTGGTAAAAAACGACCCTTCCTACAGACGTTCAAACGCGGAGTTCATCAATGGAAGGGGCTATTGGTTTTTAATGGTGATATTATTCAGCCCCTGTAATCAATACAGGGTCTCAGGCCGCCATCTTTTTTGCCCACAAAAAAGAATCCCGCTCCGGCAGGAGACGTGGAGGGCTGAATAAATCCATTAGCCAGAGCCTCCTGAATATATTGTCGCATGGCCCTTCGCTCAGGCCCTGACAGCAAGTATAATGAACCCCTGAGGGGAGTGGTACCTGGGTAGAGATTGATATCGCAATCGTACATACGATGAGGAGGTGAAATCCTCCGATCGCAATCCTCCTCTGGCTGCTGCCAGTCAAATTGAGGATCCCACTCCAAACCCTCCTCTGCCCCTTTTTCTAGATTAGGAGGGTTGGGTGAGACACACTCCTCAGAATCACTCCAGGCGTCGCCTCACCCATAGGTTGACGTCCGGGATGACATGCCAAACTCTTCCTACAGTGGGACCTGCAATCAGTGCCCCACTGAAAGACCGGGTTATTCTGACTACCCCAAAAGATGTGTGGCCTATGTTCCATTAGCCAAGAGTGTCCTAAGACCAAAGGGAAAACAGGGGAACTCATCATAAAAAACTGGACCTCCTCTGAATGACCACCAAATGGGATGAGCATAGTCAATAATTCAGAGGCCTCGGTTATATGTCCAGTTCCCAGCGGGCGACCGTCTAAGGACCTGACAGTGCGTGAATGTAAAAGAGGACGGATGGGAATGGAATGTTCCCTAGCCCACTCCACATCCATAAAACAATCCATGGCACCAAAAAAGCCTCCACAAATATTTTCTGTCTCCCCACAGTCAATTCTACTGAAATAAATGTTCGAAAGGGAAATTGGGTCTGTCCCTCTAGCGCCCCCCCATACCGCCAGCGGGCCTTCCCGTTTCCCTTTCAGCTCGGGGCAACATGGACGGATATGTCCTGGTTTGCTACATTGATGACAAATTACTCGTCTGCGATCAGGCTTACAAACCTGGCTCTCATATGAACCGTCAATCTGCATAGGCTCACTAACAGTGGGAAATTCAATGGGCAGAGCTGGGGCTGTGTGTATTTTGGGAGAATTGACCCATTTGCTAGTATGAGCCGGAGCAGTTCGTTTCTCCTTGTTTCGTTCGCGGATTTGATTATCAACTCGCACCGCAGTATGAACCAACAAATCTAAAGAAATGCAAGGCTCTAATGACGCCAGAGTGTCCTTAACCTCCTCCGCCAAAGCGTAAAGAAAAACTGTCATGAGAGGTGCCTCTGGCCACCCTGTCTCTGTAGCGAGAGAACGGAAAGCAATGGAGAAATCTGCGACACTCTCAGAGCCCTGCCTTAAATGCATAAGACGCGTAGCTGCGTCCTGACCACAAACGTCCTGATCGAACCCTGAAATCATTTCCCCCACCAGAGTATCGACAGAATTTACCACCGGTGATCTAGCGCGAATGAGTGGTCCCACCCAAGTGAGAGCTGTACCAGCTAACAGGGATAAAATAAACGCAACGCGTGACTCTTCATCAGAGAATCGTGAGGGTTGCGTTTTAAAAAATATTTCATATTGAGCGATGAAATCTTTGCATTTCCCTGCCTCGCCTTCATATCTTGGGGGTAACAGAAGTTTAGGCTCTCTGGGAAAGTGTGTGATTTGTGCTTGTGAAACATCTTGGGTGAGCTGAGTGGTCAACGCTCTAGTACACTCACTGAGGCTTAATAAGATATTTTCCTGTCTCTTACTAGCAGTCTCCTGCAGGCGAATCCTATCTGTCAGCTCTGCCTGCTGATTATTTAAGCAAGTGAGGCCCTCGCCATAACCAGCAAGGACCGATTGTTGACTAGCAACAATTCCCTCCAGCGTAGCCGTTGCTGGCGACTCCATAGCTGGCTAGAGTGTTCTGTAATGGCCGGTAGAATTGAGAGGCCAAGTGCAGCGGCAAGAAGGAAAAAGAGCAGCATGGACACAATACAAATACAGAGAATAATACAGACCGTACGACAGGGATTATCCTCGCGCTTCCAAAAGGACATCCAAACATCTGGCAAAACGGAAGCAAAGCAAGAGAGAAAAAAGGAAAAGTATCTCGGGGAGCCGAGAAAAATAAGGCACCTAAAAATAGTGCGACACAAAGGATAGAGAAGATACAGAGGCACATAAATCCTTACAACAGATATCTTCGGCTAAAGTGCTTAACTACAAACAGACACTCTAGCAAAGGAGGCGTGGCGGACTTCTGGATTATATAGAGTCCGGGGAAGCGCCGCCCCAGTTCAATCAGCCAGCTGGGTAAAGAATCCGATTGAAAAGGAATTTGATCTCGTCCCGGGACGAGAGCCACAAAGAAAAGTCCAAAACACACACGCGCCTCACAAACCATGACATAAAAGGGCTGAAAAAGCAATTAATATATAAGAGAATCGCTGAAAGAACATTTAGCAAGTAATTAAGTTAACTGGCATCGGGTGTATAACATGATTGACTATAAAAGGGATGTCTTAGAGAGGCTGAGTCTCTCAGAAGTAAAGATGGCCAGAGGCTCTCAAACCTGTGAAGGCTTGCGTAAAAAAATTGTGGAATACTTTAAAAACAATGTTCCTCAACATCGAATTGCAAAGGCTTTGAAGGTCTCATCATCGACAGTGCATAACACCATGAAAAGATTCACAGAAACTCGAAAAAGCTCTGTGCGTAAGGGACAAGGCCAAGACCTTTACTGGATGCCCATGATCTTCGGGCCCTCTGACGCCACTGCATCACTCACCAGCATGATTCTGTCATTGACATTACTAAATGGGCCCAGGAATACTTCAAGAAACCACTGTCTGTAAACACAGTCCGCCGTGCCATCCACAGATGCCACCTAGAACTCTATCATGCAAAAAAAGGAAGCCATTGTTGAGCATGATCCAGAAGCGCCGCCATGTTCTGTGGGCCAAGGCTCATTTAAAATGGACTGTGGCAAAGTGGCAAAGTGTCCTGTGGTCAGACGAGTCCAAATTTGACATTCTTGTTGGAAATCGTGGGTGTCGTGTCCTCCGGGCTAAAGAGGAGAAAGACCTCCCCTCCTGTTATCAGCGTTCAGTTCAAAAGTCAGCATTTCTGATGGTATGGGGATGCATTAGTGCATATGGTGTGGGACACTTGCATGTTCTAAAAAGCACCATGAATGCTGAAAAGTATATATAGGTTTTAGAGCAACATATGCTCCCCTCCAGATGACATCTTTTCCAGGGAAGGCCTTGTGTATTTCAGCAGGACAATGCAAAACCACATACTGCAGCTATTACAACAGCATGGCTTCGTAGTAGAGGAGTCCGTGTGCTGAAATGGCCTGCCTGCAGTCCTGATCTTTCACTGATTGAGAACATTTGGCGCACAATTAAACGAAAAGTCCATCAAAGGAGACCCAAAACTCTCCAGCAGCTGGAAGCCTGTATTAAACAAGAGTGGGATCAAATTCCAATGGCTAAACTCAAGAAACTTGTCTCGTCAATGCCCAGACACCTCCACTCTGTGTTATTAAGAAGAGGGGATGCTACACCATGGTAAATGGGCCCCTGTCCCAACTTTTTTGAGACCTGTAGCAGCCATCAAATTTGAAAAGAGCTCATTTTGTGGATAAAGTTTTAAAATTTTTCAGTTTCAACATTTGCTCTGTTATCTCTGTTCTATTGTGAATAAAATACTGGCTGGTGTGATTTGAAAGTCATTGCATTTTGATTTTATTCACAATTTACACTTTGTCTCAACTATTTTGGAATTGGGGTTGTAACTCGCATCAGTACCAGTCATACCTGACTTTGAGAGGACCCTATATCTAACTTGATCACTAGAACGTACGGCTTCTTCAATTAGATTGAGTTCGCCAGGTCTAAGCAAAATCTCTCACGTCAGAGCTAGGTAGCTCCATTTTTAACGACTTATAAGAGCTCTTAACAGCCAGTAGTGATACATTCACATTTCCACAGACACCAACTGACCTGACATACAAACTCAAGTCCTCTACAGATGTTTAGGGTCTAAACGACCGACATACAATTCTGTGGTTACAATGGAGGCGGCTACTAAAACATCTGTAGCTCGAGTCCGCAGAACGAGCTCCTCGGTATCTTGAACAGGAGTGGAGTTGACCCCAGCAGGCTCCTGTTGGGACCCAATAGCACGGTTTGCTCTTTTCTGTTGCCTCTGCATTCACTTTAACTTTATCCGAGAGGCAGACAGAGAACTTGGACTACAAGCTGCAAGTCTACTTCAACACCTGCCTTCTTCAGATTCTGTGCATCAGATGGCCAGAGGGCATCTCTAACTGAGAATGCTGGCGAAAAACCAGGCAGGAGTCTATCACCGACACCATCCAGAGCAGAAAGTGGAGATGGGTCAGGTATACCCAATGGAAAGCGCTGACCAGCATCACTCCCCAAGCCTTAGACTAAACCTTTCAGGGGAAACAAAAAAGAAGACCAGCTCTGATGTGGAAAAGATTTCTGCAAGCAGAGCTACTGACCATGAACATGACCAGGCGGAGGCAAAGAAGACAGCCCATGATAAAAAAAAAAACAGCGGCTTGTAGAAAAAGCCCTTTGTTCCAGATGAAACAAAGAGGGATAAACTTCAATCTTCACCAGCAAAGGACTCCTTTTCCGTTTGCAAATCAGGATGCAACCACGTTGTGAGTAGTCTGAATGAACTAGCAAGCGATGCCCCACTTTACCTGATGAGAATATCCTGTAGCTTTCCTCAAGTGAATATTTTTTCCAGCAAAGGCACAGGGCTTTGGATTTTCTTTTAGAGATCAGGTGTTAAGGTTTACAGTGCAGTATAGTGATGCAGTGATACTACAAGTTAATGGTAGTAATAATTACATCTTCTTTGCACAGTGATAATTGTTTAATAGTTAATTTTTTCTTCAATAACTTTTTTCTTCTTTGATGAATTTATGTCAGAAAGAGTATTGCATACCATGATCCACAAAGAACAATGTCCTTTACGCTCAACATTAATCAAATGAGATGAAATGAATCAACAACTTGCTAAAAACCGAACTAGCACAATTCGCCATTTTGGCAGTAAACGAAAGAATGAAAGGCGTACTTCCTTACTTCAGTCGGCAGTAAATGTAAAAATGAAAGGCGTACTTATTAAAAGCAAAACATACTTTGTTTTTGCATGATTAAAGACATTTCTTCTCAACAGACAAAAAAACAAAAACAAAATGCACATCAAAACAGGGCATATCTAACTCCATTCCAATAATTTTGTGACAGGCGGTGATAGTGCTGCGGCAGCACTGTCATAAAAAGGGTTGGACTAAGATGAATTAATTACTTGTGCGTGTGGTTTGGGTTTGGTTCCATTCAGGCAAATCAGATTATCAGCTGGCATTCCTTTAAAAACCAGTGTGTTAATGCCATAACTACTTGACTACTTCATCAGGTGAACAAGAAGCTCCTAACTTGCATTATCACTGCCTCTTTTGGTCCTCTGAGAACCGTGCTCCAATTATGTAATAGATGGAGGTATTCAGGGGATAGAGGTTGATTCATCGGGTAATGCATTTTGTATGAAAAGATGTGGGCGATTTGAACTGTACACAAAACAGCCCTTGAAGGGGTTATTTCCTTGAGTGCTCAAGTCCACATTCATTAAAAATCAGATAACACTACAAATCCATTCTTTGATTGATGAGGAATAAGCCACATAAGCTAATTTTGGCCAAGAGGCACTCAAGTACAAACCCCAATTCCAATGAAGTTGGGACGTTGTGTAAAATATGAATAAAACCAGAATACAATGATTTGCTAATTCTTTTTGACCTATATTCAATTGAGTGCACTACAAAGACAAGATATTTAATGTTCAAACTGATGAACTTTTTTTTTGTTTTTTTTTTTTGAAATATTCACTCATTTTGAATTTGATGCCTGCAACACATTCCAAGAAAACTGAGACAGAGGCAACAAAAGACTGGGAAAGTTGAGGAATGCTCAAAAAACACCTGTTTGGAACATTCCGCAGATGAACAGATTCATTGGAAACAGGTGAGTGTCATGATTAGGTATAAAAGGAGCATCCCTGAAAGGCTCAGTCGTTCACAAGCAAGGATGAGGCAAGGTTCACCACTTTGTGAACAACCACGTGAGCAAATAGTCCAACAGTTAAAGACCAATGTTTCTCAACATGCAATTGCAAGGAATTAAGGGATTTCGTCATATACAGTCCATAATGTCATCAAAAGATTCAGAGAATCTGGAGAAATGTCTACATGTAAGCAGCAAGGCCGAAAACCAACACTGAATGCCTGTGACCGCCAATCCCTCAGACGGCAGTGAACTAAAAACCGACATCATTCAGTGAAGGACATTACCATGTGGGCTCAGGAACACTTCGGAAAACCATTGTCAGTTAACACAGTTCGACGCTACATCTACAAGTGCAAGTTAAAACTCTACCATGCAAAGCGAAAGCCACATATCAACAACACCCAGAAACGCTGCCAGCTTCTCTGGGCCCGAGCTCACCTGAGATGGACTGACGCAAAGTAGAAAAGTGTGCTGTGGTCTGATGAGTCCACATTTCAAATTGTTTTTGGAAATCATGGACGTCCTGTCCTCCTAAAGAGGAAAAGGACCATCCAGATTGTTATCAGTGCAAAGTTAAAAAGTCAGCATCTGTGTTAGTATGGGGATGTGTTAATGCCCATGGCATGGCTAACTTGCACATCTGTGAAGGCACCATTAATGCTGAAAGGTACATACAGGTTTTGGAACAACGTATGCTGCAATCCAAGCGAAGTCTTTTTCAGGGACATCCCTGCTTACTTCAGCAAGACAATGCCAAGCCACATCCTGCACATGTTACAACAGCGTGGCTTCGTAGTAAAAGAGTGCAGGTAATAGACTGGCCTGCCTGCAGTCCAGACCTGTCTCCCATTGAAAATGTGCGACGCATTGTGAAGCGCAAAATACGTCAACGGAGACCGCGGACTGTTGAGCAACTGAAGTCGTATATCAAGCAAGAATGGGAAAGAATTCCACCGACAAAACTTCTACAATTAGTATCCTCAGTTCCCAAATACTTATTGTGTGTTGTTAAAAGGAAAGGTGATGTAACACAGTGGTAAACATGCCCCTGTCCAGTGGCGTAAGTTCGTCACGACAGGCCCCAGTGCAAGCGATTATGACGGGCCCTAGTGCGTACTGTGAAGCCCTGCTTTGAATAATTTTCACTGGATTTCGAGTAATTTGATATAGGTAACTTTCCTAAACATATGATAATAGCAGGAGAGTGAGAGAGAGGTGCTATCCATTTCACTGTGGTGGTAAAATTGACGACTGACTTTAACAAACAGCATTTTTGTGCCATTTCCTCACTAGTGCATTCTTATTTGAAATAAAGGCAGGACATGATAGTAACTTGAAAAAGCACACAACGCGACGGACGCAAGCAGCTACATTTAAAGATATATAAGTATTCCAGTATATTTAAAATGATGCCACCATGTCCCCTAAATTGGCGAGCTAATAACCATCTGCATAAACAGCCTGATTTCTGCCTTATATCCTATATATAAGAATCGACGGTCACACTTTACTTGACGGGTGTGTTCATAACACATTCATAGCAGCTGTCATGAATTGTTCATAAGGCATTCATGAGGGTTTCATAAGACATTATTCAACCTTCATACCCATCCTTTCATAAACGTGGAACACAGAATGGTGATAACTTGTCAAAATAAAAGTCCAACGGTCTCAAGGCAGAATTGCCGTTTTTGTTGTAAACCTGTTAGGCCTACCTGATCATGTCACATCTGATTCAAAGGGTAAGTCCAGTGCCAAAGAGACAGAAGGTGGGCAAGTAGCCTATGTAATTTTCATTCCAAATCAACTCAAGGTCCATGCACAGCCTGGTCAGGTGAGCGAACCTGAGAGGACGCTAGAGGCAAAACGCTTTGTTCGCTCTGAATAATAAAAAGTGAAGTCAATGAACAGTGTTGCAGTAGTGTTCTTACGGATTAAATAGTTTTTATGTTCCATAAAATGTTTAATGTTTTCAGCAGCGTCGGAACGAGTTTGAAAGTGGGGATGCAAAAAAAAAAAGGATGAACATGGTTTCGGGCTGGGTTCCCCCGAGATAATTTTGAAAATTCCAGAGGCCAATTAGCATTCACATGCATTTTCATGTGGGATATTATAAGATAATAAAAAAAAAGTCTAAAAAAACTCATTATTTTATGTGTGCGTTGGTTGTTAGGTGCTAGTGATTTCGGGTTGGTTTCATTCAAGCTTCTGATTGGACTGCATGTAGCGTCTTTTTGCGTACAGACTGATTTAGTCTACAAGTTCTGAATTAACAGCCTTAACGATTTTACAAGCCAAGAAACTCGCCGTTTGACTTAAATTGTTGCTTCAAAATGACTTTGAAAATAGCGATTCAAAGATTTTAAACTCGGTCGAGTCAGCCCGCCCGCTGCAAAGAGCTCTGTGGCCCGCTGGTTTTGGACGACGTGGGATTTGTAGTCCACAAAAACTTTTTCGACAAAACTGATCTTTGTACTGCCGTTTTATGACAAACCAAAGCTTTCATTATTTTTAAAATTCTATTTTAAATTGAAAAACATCATATTAACTGATCATGGCTCAAATCAACCTGGATTAAAAAATAAAAATCCCGTTCCCATAGACTCTCATGTTAAATTTTTTTGATGTTTAGCCTTAGGGGAGCTTTCCGGAATGAACGTGGAAGTAGGTGGGCGTGACTTCGGTACTCTATGCTTATGCAAACGGAAGGAAAACGTCTTGGTCTTTCCTCTGGTCTTCAAACTCCATCTTTGAACTTCATGCTTGCAGTGGCAAGGGATCGTTTTCAGCATAGCTGTATTCCCCGTGTTTCTCAAAAGTTAGGAGTGATAGACAAACCAGTTGATGGTATATGGTTAGTAAATCTATTAAGATAAATCATTAAATTACCCGCAATACTTAGCTATGCACATTTTTTTGCTGCTAGGACATAGCCTAGCTCATGTAAATCGGCCTGTAGTTATTATGGTTGTCTTAGCCAACTACCAGGATCTCGAACTAGCCATGATCAAATAGATTTACAACTGATTGAGACAACAACATTGAAGTTGGCTACGTCTTATTTTCGTAGTTAGCATTAACTCATTGGCTGCCAAAGACGTCTATAGACGACCAGAGAGTCAGCAGGTTATTTCCGGGTATTTCCTGATTCAGCTAACATGACACATTCGTCAGATAGCGTGGTTGTAACGTAAAACAAAACATTAGCCTGGATTATTAATAATACTAGTCTTTTTTCCCCCTTTCATTTAAAGAAAACAAGGATCTTTGATGATGGCAGCAGGTCAGAAGAAACAATGTAACGTACCTTCTCTCTTCAAGAAATAAATCATGCCTCTCATTTTATCTAAATCTCATAATATATCCCCTTTTAATTATATATATATATATAGTTGTTATTGGTAGTAGTTTTCCCTGCAACTCCATGTGAGTTAATGTATGGAGTGTATGTCATACCATATCATAGCACAGTGATTCTTTAGCTATTAAACTAAAATTGTGTTCTGATTAAAATACCTGTTTCTGTGTTCATTGGAATCACAAAAAAAGTTTTGTTGTCAACAGACTCTCCAACTGCTATGTTAGAAATAACAAAGCTGCGGTGTGAACTTGACACTTTGAAGTTCAAAATTCAGTTTTTGGAGGAAAAGTGACAGGGTTAGCAGCTGACAAAGAATTTTTAGAAAGCCAGCTTAAAAGTCTGAGCACTTTTACAGTTAATAAATGATGCGTATAGTAATACTAAATGTCCACATGATGTCAATTTTGTTATGTTGGTTCAATGTTTCAGTAATTAATAAGTCTCAAAATTACGATCACATTTTTTTCAGAGAATCCTCCAAAACTTAACATCAAGAAAGAAAAAAAAAGACGACAGCAACACTTCGGAGTCGGACTCTGTTGGCTCCTTCAGGTGGTCAGACTCCTCAAGTAGTGCAACATGTAAGAAGGTCAGGAAAGAAAAAGAACATGCAAAGACAACAAGAAAAAGGGGTAAGTTTTATACACTTGCAGACGCTTACAGCACCAAAATGCTGCTGCTGCTGCTTTTCGGAGTCACCACTTTATTTGGCGTAACCAAACCAGGTTATGCCAAATAAAGTGGTGACTCCAAAAAGCCGCTGTGTTCCGCTTTTTATCTACATTTTTTCATTAACCCAATAAGTCGACATGGAAATGCATCATAATGTTAATGTTCCAATTGGATAAACTTTTACTGAAAGAAATTGACGTTTAATACTTCCCCTGATCTATTGTTAGCCATCTCCCACTTCTCTGAGACAGGACCAACAAATGTAGATTGAAATGCCTCTGTTGGTGTTTCTTGACTTCCCTCAGGCAAGCAAAGGAAGTGCAAATAGGCCTGGTGGCCATGCAGAACTCAAATCAATAACGGATCAGGATGGCTTTTCTCCAGTTAGTGAAGTAACTCCTTTTTTTTTTTTTTTACTAATTAAGTCTGTCTTCTCTTGTAGTGTTCACAACGAACGGAATATTGCAGCGCTATTGAAAGGCTCTAAAGACATATCAGAGCATAGGCTCAATGAAGAGGGCATTCGTGGTCATTGGAGTGGACCGAAACAGGATTGCAAGAACAGTGCCAGTAGCTGAGCTTCACATTGCCTGCCAGAAGGCTTTCAAAGCTGTGGCTGAATGGGAGCCTGAAAAGGAGAAAATGACAGAGTTCATCCGGCGCTGCCGGGCAGCAATTACGCCAGACATAGAGAGCAAAATAAAAAAACTAAAAAAAAGGGGAAGTTGTTGCCCGTCTACACAGACAAATAACATGTTGCCTAGTTTAAGGCATTTTTTTACTTGTGTGCAATATTCATTAAAAGAGGCAGTTTCTGTTCTAAGGTGTTTAAGTTTTGAAGGCTGTCTTTTTTTTTTAATTTGTGCGAATTCTTGTAATTTTACACTTTAAAGTAGCCTGCGTAGAACATGCACCTTTGAAAAAATAAAAGTGTTTTTTCAATAATGAGTGAATGAATTATTAAAATGTGTTAAATTACTTCCAGTATTTCATAAAGGATAGGTCTACTATTATATGAATCCTTTTCAGCCTTTGTAAATATTTCCTGAATATCTTATGAAGTCTACTTCTAATGTCACTTTACTCTACGGGTTGTGAAGTATTCATTAGCACTTCATAATCATCTGAGTTGGTTTGTAAATATTTCAAAGATATCTTATGAAGTCTACGTCTAATATCACTTTACTATACGGGTTGTGAATTATTCATAAGCACTTCATAATCATCTGGGTTGATCACTGGGAGGTAAACTACATTGAGGTGACCAGTAATTGTGGACCCTGGAACAGTTGGACATTCATTTGGGAATAGGCAAGGGAACAATGAGAATTACCTGCAAAGGTTACATTATAAAACATTCATCGGCGCGGGTGCAAGTGGTGCAACCGCACCACCACTTTCTACTGGAGGGGGAAAAAAAAAATTATATATATTTGACCACGACATGGCATTGCAGTGGTGATTGTAGCATGAATAGACCTATTTACAGCGCTGTAGCTTTAAATTACGTCTGCTCTGGCCTCTTGGTCATGATGTCATGCCCATCAGCCAATCGGATACTTTGACTACAGGGAGTTATCAAGTACGTCGTTTGCGCAGCGCACTGTTTGGAACAGTACAACATTTTCAAGACATGCTCTGGAGATGATCTGTGTAGCCTGGGGGGTATTCCACTAAGCTGGCTAAGTGAGTAAGCCTGGCTTTTGCACAAAGTAAAACCCGGAAAGCTGTATTTATTTCAGTCCATGTTCCAGATTTGAATAGTTTCCAGGTTTTACTTTGTGAAAAAGCCAGGCTTACTCAGTTAGCCAGCTTTGTTGAATACCCCCCAACCTGCTCGCTGTGCCACTGTTAAACTGAAAATAATTGAACTGTTCACTTGTTAGCCTAACTCAACCGTTGTCTCGCCTCGTGATTTTTTATTTCCATTCCAATAGAAATGATTCTAGTAGTATGACGTAATTCCAGAGCCTGGTGGGCTGCATCATGTACAGATTGAATTTGAATCCTTAATTTATTATTCACAAAGTTGAAGTCAAGAGTTCATGAGCGGAGCGGAGCCCATACGCCAAACCTTCCTCTATTTATGAGCAACCTTGAAGTAGATCTCTCTATTGCTGTTTGAGGACGTGGTGGAGCACAAGATTGTTTCAATGTTTTTGATCGTTTCAATGTTATAAGGCTCTTCTAAAATGCAATGAAATTATAATCTGTCAGTGATTCGCAGGCCAAAATATGCGGAAAGCGTCTTGGCACTCGCGTTGAGAATGGGAATGACCTTATTGGCTGCGCAGGACAGAAAACGGAGATGATGATGATGATTATTATTATTATTATTATTATTAGGCCTATTATTATTATTATTATTATTATTATTGTATAGACTACCTAGTCCTTGAAAGGAAATTCAGGTTATGATGGCGTGTCTTTGTCAATATCAAGCGCAGTTTATTTTGCCAGGCTGTTAATTCAGAACTTGTAGACTAAATCAGTCTGTACGCAAAAAGACGCTGCATGCAGTCCAATCAGAAGCTTGAATGAAACCAACCCGAAATCACTAGCACCTAACAACCAACGCACACATAAAATAATGAGTTTATTATCTTATAATATCTCACATGAAAATGCACGTGAATGCTACTTGGCCTCTGGAATTTCCAAAATTATCTCGGGGGAACCTAGCCCAAAACCATGTTCTTCTTTTTTTTTTTTTTTTGCACCCCCACTTTCAAACTCTTTCCGGTGCCGCTGAAAACGTTAAACATTTTATGGAACATAAATACTATTTAATCCGTAGGAACACTACCGCAACACTGTTCATTGACTTCACTTTTTATTATTCAGAGCGAACAAAGCGTTTCGCCTCTAGCGTCCTCTCAGGTTCGCTCACCTGACCAGGCTGTGCATGGACCTCGAGTTGATTTGGAATGAAAATTACATAGGCTACTTGCCCACCTTCTGTCTCTTTGGCACTGGGCTTACCCTTTGAATCAGATGTGACTGTCATTCGATGAGCTTTGCGTTGTGCAAAATCCTTGACAATGTCCTTAATATTCAACTCAACAAAATTTCCTTGAAATTTGTGCAATAGCCGAACGTTATCATTATTTAGGTCAAACGTTAGCTTACCCTATATCCAGCTCGATCTGCTGGCTGCATTGCTGTTTCGGGGGGGCCATCCGTGGGCTGGCCACTGCTTGTAAGAAAGCCAAATGAACTTAGTTTTTGTAACTTTGCGCCCTTATCGTCCTGTTCTTTCTTTTCTTTTCTTTTTTGACTGCCGTTTTTATGTTTAAATGGGATGACTGCTCCTGAGTCTGCAAACTCGCTGGTCAGACTGATGATAAGATTTTTCACTTAAAGCATCAAATGTTCAGGTTACGTCTCGTCACATGATCAAATCATATTGAGACTTGACATTGGACAACACATTACCCAGCAATCACCTTGACACATTTGCCTATCTGTATGTAAGGGTGTATTCACACATGTGGCTTGCTTGCTTTGTTCCGATTCAGGGGCAAAAATAATACAATTGTTGCATTTGTCCTTTGGCTCGTTTGTGTTCACACGGCAACAGTCTCTACCGGTCCAAAGTTGTAAACAAATGCCATGCGCGAACTGTTCTCTCATTGGTCAGAAATCTTACCCAGAAAGGAAGGGGCGTTTCTACCGGAGTGTCAGTCATGTGGGTGCCCCGCCCCTTTATATAGCGGGTCCTGAATGAATTGATTCCAATGGGAAGAAGTGAATGTAAGCACAAATTGAGGATGCTAGTGCTAAAAGGGGGTCAAGTGCCATCAGTGACATTTTGAGAAAATGAGCAAAAACAGTTTTTTTCACATATGTGGGGAAACTGCTCAATGCATGGTCATTGGTAACACTTTACAATAAGGGTACAACTATTAATGTTAATTAACATTAGGTCATTAACTATCAGTTAATTAGCAGGTAACTAATGCGTTAGAGAGCTGAATAAGCATTACGTAACCATAATTGAACATTTATTAATTTTCTGTGTATCCCTTATTGTGACGTTGAAAACATCCCTTAAGTATCCCCTATGTAGCACTTCAAACTATTAAACCTTAATTTAGAAATTAATGCCTTGGTTGATGTGAACATCATTTGTAAATGATTACCAGGTGCATTAGTTAAATGTTAATTACCTGTTAGAAAATGCTAATTACTGCATTAACTAATGTTAATTGTTGTACCCTTATTGTAAAGTGTTACCTGGTCATTTTCATGGTCATGCTGCTAGCTCAATGAGACTTACAGGGAAGATGCAGAGAGAAATCTAGTGTTAAAAAATGGCACTAACTCAAATTTCATCAAAATGGCACTTGATCCCCTTTTAGCACTAGCATCCTCAATTATCACTGATTATTTTGCCCCATTGTCACAGAATTCAATATTGGACTTATTTTTCACAGGCAACATACTGTATCTTCCAAACATTCTGGCGCTGCAATGGCATTTTTAAGACCAACAGAAAATGAACGTTGCTCGAGACCCGTGTCCCTCTCATCAGCGCTCACGTAACATCTGGCAATACAGAAATACAGTATGGACTGCGGGAAACCACGAATAAAAATGTAAACTCAAATAATGCTTGTATTTATATGTTCAGTAATATTGTTATCATCATCGATGTTTAATCGTTTTTAAAGGGGCAAATGAATATATTTGATCGCTATGATCTTTAACTGGATTGATATCAGATATTAAACAAGCGGCAAAATAAGGCGCAAAAATTAAATTTGAAGTCTGTCTTGCGTTGGCTATCCACATTAAAAATGCTGAAACTTTGTGCAGCAGTAGGTTGCAATAATAGGAGGAAGCTATCCATCTTTTCTTTTCCGAAGTATGCAGACAGATAAGGAATAGATTAGCAACTGTCGTATTACAGACCAGCTTTATAGGCCCAAACTAGCTGATGCAATGACCTTCAAGCTATACCCTAGCTAATGCCAATTACAGTAAAATACATTACGTAATTTGAGTATTATTATTTAACCTTTATTATACCGGGGAGTCCCACTGAAATAAAAAAAAAAATACAGACCTGGCCAAACATTATCCTGTTCAAAACCTAACAACCACTCCAAGAGTAAACGCTAGCAAGCCAAAATCAAATTTTTAAGCTCATGTCAAATAACATTTGCGAATGCAGTAGCTGGCCAGCTACCTCATATTCGTAATGCTGAGTTCAGCCGTTAGCTGTGTTGTAAAATGTGTGAAGTTGAAAAGTAAAAGGAAATATGCATGCAATATGCAGATATGAGATAGATATAGATATCCCAACGTTTAATTGCTGCCATTTAGCAACCACTTCTGACGACAAGATCCGCGACCGCGCCCACTTAGGAGACAGAAAGTGCGATCAATTTCTTACAATGGAGGTCTATGGGGGATGAGGAGTCTTGCTAAACTGTCTTTGCAACAGCTATGAGTCAGTTGTGCCAGTTACTGAGACGTTTGTGTTCTCACTGCAAACGAACCGCTCCAGGGTTCCAATGGAAGCGAGCCGAGACCACCCTTATTTTGGCGATCTCGGCCCGCTTGTTTTGTTCCGCGTCAGAGTGCATTTGCTGTGTTCACACCAGCCCAAACTAACCGATCTCTGGGGGAAAACGCTCCCTCTGTCGGAACAATTGCTCCAAACGAGCCAAGTGTGAATACACCCTAAGACAAATATCAAAGAAAATAAGAAAATTGTTAATTTCATGAATATTTTTCCAAATGTGAGTAGAATAAGCATGTAACTTTGAACAATTATTGTTATTAAAAAAAAAAAAAAACATAAAAAATCAAACCACAATAGAGTTGAGTTGGGCTTCAAAAGGGTTTATATAAAGAATGGCTATTGACAAGGAGCTCTGTAGGATGTAACACTTTACAGGACTGCAGTTAAAGTGACAGAAGGATGAGGTTTCAATTAAAAGAATTAACAAAGGGCCTGGTTCCATTGTAGCCCCCAGCTGTTTTGGAACGTGTTGCAGGCATCGAATTCAAAATGAGTGAATATTTCCCAAAAAACAATTAAGTTTATCAGTTGGATCATTAAATATCTTGTCTTTGTAGTGTACTCAGTTAAATATAGGTCGAAAAGGATTCGTAAATCATTGTATTCTGTTTTTATTCACGTTTCACACAATTTTGCAATTTCAATGGAATTGGAGTTTGTACAATGTAAAATGAGCAGTGAATTGGAAATTCCCCAAGACACTATTTCTAGCGTGACCCAGTTCTGTCTAAAACCTCGACAAGTACACAAGTCCAGTGAACCAACCAAAGCATCGCTTAGAAAACTGGTTGGCCAATATCAGCCACTGTAGCTTTCTTACCTAACAAAAATGACTGACTCTATAGGCCAGAATGTGTGTGCGTGGACTCAACCCAAAATAGCCATAAAAAAAGACCCAAGCAGCCAGAAACATGGGCTAAAAACAAGCGAAAAAGAAGTCAAGCATTAGGTACTCTTTTTTATCTGCTTAGTCTTTGACTAAACTTTCTAATTACCACGCCACATCCCTATCAATGATGAATGAAGCATTTAAACCTGTTTGGATGGTGGTACTGCCCATTCATAATCATGGAGATTGGTTTTTATTGTGATCTTTGTTCAGCTTCATTTACCTTCCATTTCACTGTATATATCTTCCATTCGTTCTGTTCAACCAGCTTTTTGACATCCATGACTGTAGTATACTGGTATGACTATAATTGCTGTTCATTTTCATGAGAAAGTGGTGTGTTTTTCAAAAAGATGCTCTGTTTTCGTACTCTGAAATTACAACATGTAATGCTGTTAATTTTTAAAATCAAGTTCAATTTTAATTATTTTGAGGCATTTGCTTCTAAAAGTACTGCAGTCCGCAGACTGGTGTTTGCAATATCTGGGCCACGCATCAAGATAGATGCTAGATGGTCTTCTAATATGTTTTAAGACATCTTCTCTGATATTTTATTACGATTACATCAGCTTAAGACATGTGGCATGATCCCCACAAGTTGTCAAATTCTTAAAATTTTGTTTCTCTAAAAAAACAAAAATGGACTTGCGCACTTCTGGAAATCAACCCTTCACTTGCAGCACTAAAGAAAGGATGAGACTGAAGTTAAGGTTTTGCATTTCCAGTCCCCCAGGATTGACGTTGAGAACCACCACTGTAATGTTACAGGCATATAGGAGACTATGTGAAAGAAGATAAATGAACTTGAAAGAATGGGTAATGTGATAAAACAAAGGGTATTATCTCTCCTTCAAAATCCAATTAAGTCTCTTTCTCTGAGAATTCCCTCTATTTCTAATCTCAGAGGACTATCTTACAGAGGACTGACTGGTTAATTATAATTCACAAAAAAAAAAAAAAAAAAATCAGACAATAGGCTGTACTCACACTGAACATCTATGATCACAGCAGTGGAATTTTGAGCTCCATGTTGGTTCTGTGACTCACAGTAGTACTTGCCACTGTCTTCAGAGCTGATGTTAGCGATCCTATAGCTAAATTCTGACGCTCTCTCCGAGAATATAGTTCTATTGTTCATAAACCAGGTCCATCTCTGCGCTGATGGGTTGGCATCACTGCTGCATGTCAAAGTCACTGTACTGCCCTCCACTATTTCACTGGAGGGGCTTACTGACACCTTGGTGTTCCTTGGAGTGTCTGAAACAGAATTAGAATTAACTTGACCCAGGAATCCCTTAAAGTTATATTATCATGACATTATGATAACCATTGCTGCTATGTGGGTTTAATTTATTGTTAATACACTCCAGGGCAATGATGAGATGGAGTCCTGAGCATTTACAATCTGAATTGACATCAGAATTGAAATCACGCTAAGCTGAGACTATACAATTTAACATTTCAACATCTTTTATACTGTTTTGATAATATACTATTCAAAAAAAGTAGGGGATATTTTATTTTGAGATCAAAATTTTCACATATACAAAGGGATACGAAACCATGTTGTATAGTTCCTTACTGAGGAAGCATTTCCAAAGAAATTCATCACCCAAACACATCAATGACACTCTCACGATCTGCACGGGATGCTATTGATGATCAAGGGGTTGTGCCACAAATTTGCATGACTCTGAATTGGAAGGTTAGAGCCACTGTAAAGGAAGATTTTGAAGAGAAAGCATCAGATTATCAGTGGTTGAAGTCGTTAATTAAACAGAGACCATGCGCCGCCTAACACAGGAGGAGAGGTTACGTGCCCTTGGCATGCTACAGGTTGGCACAAGACAGGTCGTTGTGGCAAGGGCAATGAATGTTTCCCAGTCTGTCATCAGCAGATTATGGTCCAGACATCGTGCTACAGGGTCTGTTCAGGATAGACCACGATCCGATTCGACCAAGGGCAACAACTCAGGCTCAGGACAGATTCACCCGCACTATTGTCTTGAGAAATCGTATGGTAACAGCAAATCAGATAAGGTCTCAACTTCAAAGGGATACTGGCTTGGTAGAGAGTGGCCAGACCATCAGGAATCGTCTGCACAGATTTCACTTTACACGCCCGGCGCCCCGTGTCATTCCCTGTTTGAGGATCGTCACATTAGGGCCAGACTCAATGGTGTCGTCATCATCAACGCTGGGATAATCGCCGATGGAACAATGTAATGTTCTCAGATGAGTCGAGGTTCACTGTGGACTTCCTTGACAGACGAGGAGGGTTTGGCGCCGACATAACGAACGTTTCCATGACGTTAACGTCATTAGACATGATCCGTATGGGGGGGTGGATCTGTAATGGTGGGGAGGCATCACTGCTGCCGCAGAACAGACTTGCATGTTGTTGCTGGACGTGTCACAGGGCAGTACTACCGGGACAACATCTTGGCACCCCATGTTGTGCCGTTTGCACGCCGTTATGGCCGCCGTTTCATTTTCCAAGATGACAATGCCAGATGTCATAGGGCCAGGATCGTTACAGATTACCTCCAGCAGCAGAATATCACCACATTACCATGGCCAGCACTCAGTCCGGACCTTTCCCCATCGAGCATGTCTGGGACATGCTTGGACAGCGACTACGCCAACGTCCAACAACCTCCTGCCAATGTCCAAGAACTTGCTGCAGCATTGCAACAGGAATGGAATAACGTTCCCCCAAAATGACCTGGGGCGTCTCGTTAGGAGTATGCCACGCCCGAATTCGAGCTTGTCTAGCCAACCGAGGGGTTTTACCTGCTACTGACTCTGTTTCACAATCGTGGTAAATTTGCTGTGTGACCCTGTGTTTGTGTCGAATTCTTATTCTGGAGAATCTGTCCTTTACTGACTGTACACAGGGTTTCAATAAATTGACAAATGTTTCCTTAATGTTTTTATGTCATTTGTTTCCTTCCTGACCTCATGATCTGCATTTCATGGTACTTGTAAATCCAATATCCCCTACTTTTTTTGAATAGTATATATACTGAATAATTGAATTACTTACCAAAGCCATTTAACATCTTTCAGTCTGTACAGTGATGCAAAAGACACTAAGGGCCAGGAGTAAGACATCTTGACTGAACAAAACTATAATTGGTTTAATTCTCTGAAGAAAATTTGCGTGAGTGTTTTTGCTTTAAAAGTATAAAGGGGTGAATTTGAAGTTGCTTAGGTAGTCGTATAATTATATGTGACAGTAATAATAATCAAAAACAGAGGTTCAGTTTAAACGTCTAAAGTAGTGAAAAATATAAAAGCTATCAAAACATTGAACTGAACACTAAATCTGCAAATTAAGCTCAATATTATGCAAGTGAAATTGGGTTTCTAGCTGAAATTATGCAACCGCAATGAAAGCTGAAAAATGGCTGAGAATAACTTAAGATGAATGGCTTTAATGATGGGAGCAAAATAACTCCCTGCGAACTCCCTGCAAATAAAATGTCACTTCTTATAAACAATGAGTCATATCGCTTAAAAATGGCATAGCTAGAGAAAGAAGGAACATCCCCAGATTATAAAGGTAAATATGTGTACGTTTGTTTGTTGTTGAAAAAACAACAGGCATTTTTTTTATTTTATGCAAAGTCAATTCACGTGCACAAGCTGTTTCGGGGTGTGTAATGTCTTAATCCTAATCCACTCTAATGGCTCTCAATTATATCTTCTGAAATCTGACAAAAAAATTTACTGATATTTCTCAAAAAATAAAGTCATCAAAAAGCAATTTGAATGAAGTACCACTTCTGCTGACTCTTTTACAGTTTAAATGAAGTTTCTAGTTGAAACTATAAAGGAGAAAGAAGATTTCTAAATGGGCGGGGCTGGGCACCAGTCTTCTGAATATTTACTGCCATTGTAAAAAAAAAAAAAGTTCAAGAGAGTTAAATGTTTGAAAACTATAAAAGGTATAAAGAAATTGAAATAGTAAAAAAAATGGAAATTAAGCCGAATTATTGAGATTTTGAATTGAGCTTCATCAAGAAAGTATGAAAAAGCAGAAGATGTTGAAAAATCTGCAGAATCAGCACAACATTCTTGGAAATGGTTGGATTTAATTCAGCTAAAAAATCCCCAAAAAACTAAAAAATTCATTTTAAAAACTATGAATATTTTCAAAAATCTGTTTTGAAGTATCTTAATACAGCATATCCTGAACATTTTAAAGTTTGCATGGTTTCAATAGCTTAAATGGAAGTAAAAGGCAAGTGGATTCAGGTGGAAGAAGAAGTATAATGCTACACTGCCAGGAAAAAAAAAAAAAAAAAAGTTAAGACTGTAAAATTTCACTGGGCCACTTTTAACTTTGATTATGGAGCACATTCATCATGGTATTAAAAAGACAACCTTATTCAATGTGACAACCTTTTTTGTATCTATGCATTAATTTTGGGTGTGATCAAATGACAATGAGAGAGTCAAGCCACTCCACTGAGCATTTCCCAACACTGAGTATCACTGCAATAATGAGCCAATCACTGGCTCTTAAGTATTCCCTAATTCAAATCCAAATGGAGATTTTTTTTTTTTTTGTCAGACAGTGCACTAATCAAAATATATTTTAGAGTGTAAATTGTGCTGCTTGACTGAAGCAAGCACACCATAATCAAAATGCCCATCCACAATTCACAAATCCAGGTCTGTAGGCCTGGAGGTGAAAACAATGCACTTCATTGAAAGAAGTGGTGAGATAACATTCATATTCATGCTGTTGTTTTTCCCATAATAAATCTTGATTTCTTCACGGTAAATCCAGTCAAATAATTGTGCTGCAGCTTTGAGCTCTACAGATTAGCTTGACTAAGAGATTAGATTAGTCCTAGATCAAGTTAAGCCTTGTATGGAAAAGTTCTTTCTAATTTTTGATTCAGATTTTATGCTTACTGACATGATCCACTTAATGTGATCTTTCAAAGTCAAATCAATTGTCATGTCCTCCAAAGGTGTTCTTTGACTCACAGTACTACCGCCCACTGCCCTTGCATGCGGTGTTATAAAATTTCAAACCTTGTAATAATCCTGTCCTCCATGAGTGTGAAGCTAAGATGCACCAATACTCACACTGCATATCAAGGCGTTTGAGAGGAGAGGTGTTCGCTCCAACCGAATTCTCTGCCACACAGTAATACTCTCCAGCATCCCAATTTTTGATATGTTTAATGCTGTAAATATCCAACGGTCCTCCGCTCTCTGAGGATATATTTCTGTTGTTCTTAAACCAGGTGTACCTCTGCACTGGTGGGCTAGCATCACTGCGGCAGGTCAGAGTAACTGCACTTCCCTCCATTATTTCACCAGAGGGACTCACTGACAGTGTGATGTTCTTTGGAGAATCTAAAATCAAATGAAAGATTTGTTGAATTCCCCGTGATAACTAAGTGTGTTGAATCTCAAACTGTTTCAGACCTTATATTTCAAATAAACCCCAAGAATGCAGTCTCACAATTTGACATTCCCAATAGAACTGTCCTCTTTTTACTAAATGAAATGGATATCCTGTAACTTTCGTCTATTTCTTTGGGACGTATCACAAGCTAGACAGGGTGACAAAAGCAGCAGCAATCTGTGCAGTTACCAGGAGAGATACCATGCTCGCATTTTTTCACCAAGCTGCAGTCCTGCATGGTTTCTGTATGTAAATCACAAAAATAGATAGGGAAGTACCCTGATACTCACACAGCACATTAACAAGTTTAGAAGGAGAGAAGAGAGAAGTCCCTATCTCATTCTCTGCCTCACAATGGTACTGCCCACCATCTTGATGTGTGATGTTTTTAATAGTATAGTGCGCCTCTGATCCTCTGGAGTTTGATATAATCCTGTTATTCTTAAACCAGATGTATCTCCATGCTGGTGGGTTGGCATCATTACTGCAGGTCAGAGTCACTGAACTGCCCTCCATTATGTCACCAGGGGGATTTACTGATACTGAGATAATCCTCGGAGGATCTGAAAGAGAAAGTAAGAAGTCCTGCAGTTTCATGTCAATGTGTCACTCATGTTTAGAGGCAGGAGCACATTTCTGACGAGTATTACGGCAATAGCTCTGTGGAACAGTCATTCTCTCTCTCTCTGTCTCTCTCTCTCTCGCGCACACACACACACACACACACACAAGCACACGCAAATGTGTAGCACACCTCAAAAACCACACTTCCCCACATTTGTTTGTCAATATTGTCCATAAAGCATCTCTCTACCAGATGTCTACAATGCAGATATTATGACATCCTAGACATTTAATTGCATAGCAGTTAAATAAGTTAGAACAAAGGTCCATCCTTCGCTCCCTGCTGTACAAGACAAGGGTCTGTCTTGCACTGCTGGTTTCAGCTTATAATTTGACACAATACAGTTGTTTAATCAACTTCCTATTTACAAAACATGATTCCAACATTTTACCAACATGAAAACATACATGATTGTTTGTCAAAGGTATTTCTTCTCAACATTCTCAAATTTAATCAAATTCACAATTTACCCTCTCTTTTTAGGCTAAATTTGCTTATCTTTGTGACTTTCAAATACAAGTTACATTAATGCCCCAAATACTTATTTGCATTTTGCTTGTGAGTAAAATGCAAGTCTGGCCTCCAACACTCACATTTGACTGAAAGAAGTACTGCATTGGAAGAGAAATACTCATTTATCTGGACACCACATGAGTAGCTGCCTGCATGCTCTCTCCTAGCACTGAAGCTGTAAATATTGTAGTCGGAGTTCACAATTTTTCCATCCTTGTACCAGATGTAGGGCCTACTTATACTTGAGCGGGTGCAGGAGGCTGAGACTTTACAGGTCAGTGTCACCCAATCTCCCTCCTTCACTGAGTCAGATATGATTTTCACTTCCAAACCTAAGCAGATGAAAATAAAAAATTAAGATAAAAAATGCAATTTAACACTTGAATATACTGTGAGTCTGAAGCTTCACACAACATAAAACTGGATAGGTTAGATGCAATTTGCAAGGCTGGTAGAGGTAGGCAAATTGTCACTCCAAAATAAATTGGCTAAGAGACAGACTGTTGACATCTCCATAATACGTGTGCTTTCTTTTATGCAAGTAATTCTTATGTTTAGCAAATTTAATACATGTGTAATTACCAGGCAATTGTCAAAGTCCCTCCGATCCGAGTCCCAAGCGAGTCTCAAGTCATTTGGTCCAAGTCTCAAGCAAGTCCCAAGTCTTTTCTTTTGTGGGCAAGTCAAGTCAAGTCGAGTCACAAGGCTATGTCAAGTCAAGTCGAGTCGAGTCACAGGTTATGTCAAGTCAAGTCCCTCACCATTGTCCCCCAGCCCACCCACAAAGCACTCAGGTTTATATCTTGAAGAGAAATCCTAATGTCAATCTCAAAAAAGAGAGTGCAGACTAGTCTGCATGGCTAAACCAGCATAAAGCTGTTCATTTATCCATTACAACATTACATGCCTGATCATTAAGACCTAGGTAGATGGGAAAGGCTACATTCCATTAAAGATATGGCATGTTTGATACAAAAAAGTGTTTATTTTGAACATTTTGCAAAAACATAAAAATTCATCAGAATTCATCAGTAGCAAAGAGTTTATGTAAAGAGACAAATGCCTTATGGAAACGGTGAAATTCGACTTGATTTCAAGAATATCGGCACAAAGTTTTTATGGTTGATCTCATCGGATTTTTTCTTGATCGGTAGAAGGCTTATGCGATAAATGCTGATGGAAACGTTACTTGCCGAATAAATCTGCGACTGCGTCGTGACGGTGTTTTGATGTCGTCGTTTCATTCTGATAATGGTTTGCTATGTTGCTAATAGATGGCACATACGCACTATTACAACTTGTGCAATTATCATCATTTTTTGGTAGATCCATTTTGGCTAACTAGCTAATTTTGTTGGCTAACTCACTACTTTTGTTCACTCGGAAGTTCTGCGATTCAGTGCGAAAATGAATGGAAACAGCTTAAAATGTCATATATCTATTCGATACACCGATTTGATCGCATAACAGCAAGTGACGTCATTATGCACAAGTTTTTATTCGATTTAATGCTGTTAGATGGAAATGCATTTTCACCGCATATTTATAAGCATGAATATTTTTGGCGAACTTCAGATAATTCGATTAACAAGTGGATGGAAACATAGCTAGTGAGCAGTGCACCACTATTCTCCCGACTCAATGTAGCTGGCCAACGATAACTAGCTAAAGTTAGGTTAACTGACGTTAGCTGGGGTAAACAAAACACGACAGACTATTCCAACACGTGCGCACGCGCACACACACACACACACAGACACAGACACACATCAAGTCACACACACGGCTGATAGCTATCAGGTTTCACTTACTTGTCATCATGGGTCTTCAGGTGACGGACAAAGTTTGACGTGGTTCCCTCCTTGTCGCTAATGGTTGTTGAACATGTCTTACATTGAGCAGACCTTTGTTTTCCATCGGAGTAGAAGTTTTTAAAAGCAAATTGAATTATTTTGGGCGTAATAGAACTCGCAGCTGCCATTATTATCCATTCAATCAAGCGCACTGATCATGCGTGCTCCCGCTTCAGACACGAAAAAAAAAAAAAAAACCGAGCCTTTCTGAACCAACATGCTAGAGCGCGCACGTGCACACTGCACACAAACGGACCACTTTTGTCATATTAGAAAGAATAATATCAACGTGAAAAAAAAACATACAATGAAAAGAACAAAGCGTCCGAGTCATCTTGCCTCAAGTCGAGTCGAGTCCGGAGTCATTGTCTCCTAAGTCCGAGTCGAGTCTCAAGTCTTTGCCTTCCAAGTCCGAGTCGAGTCGCAAGTCGTCAAATTTGCGAGTCCCAATGACTCGAGTCAAATTGCCTGGTAATTACAGCTGCAGGCATATTATTTGCAACATGGTATTGAAAGCAAATGAGAGATGGCGAGATTAACATATGATATAACTATATACAATAGTGTGCATCTGCCAACACATTTCTTCTTGCAGTGTTAAAAGTAAAAAGTATGCAGTTTCATGCATGTCTTCATTCAAGGGTGTGGTATTTCAACTTGTTTAAATTTATAAACTGTCCTTTTAGTCCACAGTCCTGGAGAAAGCAATGGAAGTACACATGTAGCTCAGGAGGGCTGTAATGGCCGAGGAAGTAGGGAGGCCAAATGCAGCAGTGGGAGAGAATGAGACCAGCAAGGACTTAAAATACCCACAGAGAGAAATATAAACGAGGCAACAGAAACAGCTCTCGCGCATCCAAAAGGATGCACAACAATCCGAACCAGGACGCAAAGTGAGAGAGGAAAAGACAAACAGGGAGAGCGAAAGGGAAATAACTCGAGAACCGAGAAAGAAAAAGCACCATAAATAGGTGCCACACCAAAGAAAGAAAGGGAAGGAATCAAAAAGGAAATTTCCCTAAAGAAATATAAATCGCAAATATACCGCGAAGACTTTTGCCACAAAACCCTTATTAGAGATATCTTCTGGCTGCAGTGAAAACTGACATCAGACACTACAGCAAAGGAGACGTGGCGGACATCCGGCTTATAAAGACTTAGGTGAAAGCGGTGCCCACGCCTGATGAACCAGCTGGGAAAAGAATCAGATAGAGAAGGAATTCGATAGCGTACCAGGACGAGAGCCACAAAGGAAAGTCCTTCACAGACGCACACCACCTAAACCATGACAGGACCCCCCCCCCGTAAGGAACGGCTCCGGACGTTCCACCAGAACCTCGTGGAACTCTCAGATAATGGTGGGATCCAGGATATCCTGAGAAGGGACCCAGCACCGCTCCTCGGTCCATATCCCTCCCAATCGCCTAAGAACTGGACCCCACGCCTGACACGTCTCTCGACAAGGATGTGACGCACAGTGTAAACTGGGCCCCCCTCAAACATCCGTGGTGGCGGCGGTGGTTTGTCGAACGGTGCCAGGACGCTAGTGCTAACCGGTTTGAGCCGAGAAACGTGAAAAGAAGGGTGGATGCGCAAGGATCTTGGGAGCTGCAACCGGACGGTGACCAGGTTGATCTTCCGCACGATTTTGAAAGGGCCAATGAAGCGGGCAGCTAACTTCTGTGACTCCACCTTCAAAGGAAGATCCTGAGTGGAATGCCAAACCCTCTGGCCAACCCGATATGCTGGCGCCAAACAGCGCCTCCTATCGGCGGCGGTCTTCTGTTTCCACACGGCGCGTAAGAGAGACGACCAAACCTTGGTCCAGACCGACCGACAACGCTGAATAAAACAATTAACCGAGGGGACCTCCGAATCCCTGTCCGCATGAGGAAAAAGAGGCGGCTGATAACCCAAATGTGCCTCAAACGGGGAAAGGCCTGTGGAGGAATTGCACAACAAATTGTGGGTGTATTCGGCCCACGCCAAAAAACGACTCCACGATGTAGGGTAATCAGCCGCTAGGCACTGAAGTGTATTTTCCAGAGACTGGTTAATTCTTTCTGTCTGCCCATTGGTCTCCAGGTGAAAACCAGACCAAACCCTCACGGAAGCCCCTAACTGATTGCAAAATGCATGCCAGAATTTAGCCGTAAACTGCGGGCCACGGTCGGAGACCACATCCTGGGGCAGGCCATGCAGCCGGAACACATGGTCCACAACAAGGAGGGCCGTCTCCCGTGCCGAGGGCAGTTTCAGAAGGGCGACAAAGTGGCCGGCCTTAGAAAAGCGATCTAGCACCACCAAAATAACGATGTTGCCTTCAGAAGCCGGCAGACCTGACACAAAGTCTAGGGCAATATTGCTCCAAGGACGCTTGGGGACTGGCAACGGCCGCAACAGACCAAAGGGGGGGAGATGAGAACCCTTGTTCCGTGCACATGTGCCACAGGCTGCCACAAACTCCCGGATGTCTCTTTCCATACCGGGCCACCGAAAGCGCTGAGCCAAAAACTGCTTGGTCCAGTGAGCCCCCGGATGACCAGCCAAGCGCGAAGAGTGACCCCACTGGAGGACTTGGGAACGAACCGCCACAGGGACAAACAAACAACCAGGCGGCTCCCTATCCGGACCACAATCGGAACGCAATGCCTCCCGTACCACAGACTCAACCTCCCACAGTACGGGAGCTGCAATCTGAGCTGGCAGAATTATAGGGTCAGGAAGAGGATCGCGGCCAGAACGGTCATAAATTCGCGACAAAGCGTCAGGCTTGATGTTTTTAGAGCCAGGGCGATAAGTCAACGTAAAATTAAAGTGGTTGAAAAATAAGGCCCACCGTGCCTGTTGGGAATTACCCCGCTTAGTCTGCTGGATATACTGGAGGTTTTTGTGATCGGTCCAGACCACAAACGGGTGTTCAGCCCCCCTCCAACCAGTGGCGCCACTCTTCCAAGGCCAACTTGACTGCCAACAACTCCTGGTCACCAATGCTGTAATTCCGCTCCGCAGCAGTCAATGATTTGGAGAAGTAGGCGCAGGGATGCAATTTATTGTCCCGTGGAAAGCGCTGGGACAAAATGGCACCAACCCCACCTCAGAAGCATCTATCTCCACCACAAACGGGAGGGAGGGTTCGGGCATAACAAGGATGGGCTCAGAGCTAAAATGTCTCTTCAATTAATGAAAGGCAGCCTCCGCTGCTGGGGTCCAAGAGAGTGACGAGGAGGCATTCTTCCCAGTAAGCGCAATGATAGGAGCAGCCACAGCGCTAAAATTGCAGATGAATCTCTTGTAAAAATTAGCAAAGCCAATAAAACGCTGCACCTCCTTTACACTCTGAGGAACGGGCCAACTCTTGACCGCTGGCACCTTGTCCGGATCCATACGGACTGACCCTACCGACACCATGAAACCAAGGAACGACACAGTCTTGGCGTGAAAAATGCATTTCTCAGCCTTGACAAAAAGTTTGGCTTCGAGGAGGGCCGCAAGCACTTGTCAGATGTGTTGTTGATACTCTGAGAGAGATGTAGATAAAATCAGAATACCGTCAAGGTACACAAAGACGAATTTCTCCAACATCTCTTGGAGGACGTCGTTGACAAGAGCCTGGAACACTGAAGGGGCGTTAACCAAACCGAACGGCATAACCAAATACGCGTAGTCCCGTCATGCGTATTAAATGCGATTTCCACTTGTCCCCCTCCCAGATCCGAACCCAGTTATATGCGTTCCAGAGGTCTAGCTTGGTAATAAACGACGCCTCCTGCAGACGTTCAAACGCAGAGTTCATCAGGGGAAGAGGGTATCGGTTCTTAATGGTGATATTATTCAAGCCCCTGTAATCAATACAGGGTCTCAAACTTTTTGCCCGCAAAAAATAACCCCACTCCAGCAGGAGACGTGGAAGGCCGAATGAATCCATTAGCCAGAGCCTCCTGAATATTTTCTCGCATGGCCTTGCGCTCAGGCCCTGACAGCGAGTATAACGAACTCCTGGGGGGAGTGGTACCAGGGTAAAGATTGATCTCACAATTGTATGAGCGATGGGGAGGTAAAGACGAGGCCCGTTGCTTGCTAAAAACCTCCGCGAGATCAGCATATTCGTTGGGGACGTTTGGAGGCAAACAAAAGTTCAGAGCAGCCCCGAAATTCTCACCCTGTTCGGAACCTGCCGTCTCTATTACCGACTCAGAGTCAGAAAAATCCTCTATATCGAAATCCTCCTCTGGCCGCTGCCAGTCAAATTGAGGATCCCACTCCAACCCCTCCTCAGCTCCATTTTCTAGATTAGGAGAGTTAGGTGAGACAACCTCCTCATAATCACTCCAGGTGTCAGCCTCCCCCTTAGGTTGACCTCCGGCATGACACGCCGAACTCTCACTGCAGTGAGATCTACAATCAGTGCCCCACTGGATGACCGGATTATTCTGACTGCCCCAAAAGATGTGTGGCCTATGTTCAAGTAGCCAAGAATGTCCTAAAACACAGGGAAAACTGGGGAACTGATCAGGAGAAACCGGATTTCCTCTGAACAACTGCCAAAAGGGACGAACATATTCAATAATTCAGAGGCCTCGGTTATAAGCCCAGTTCCCAATGGGCGAGCGTCCAAAGACCTGACAGAGCGTGAATGTGAAAGAGGGCAGATGGGGATGGAATGTTTCCTAGCCCTCTCCGCATCCATAAAACAAACTATGACCCCTGAGTCCAAAAAATGCCTCCACAGGTATTCTCTGTTTCCCCACAGTCAATTCTACTGAAATAAATATTCGAAAGGGAGATTGGGTCTGTCTCTCTAGCGCCCCCCATACCGCTAGAGGGACTTCCCATTTCCCTTAAGCTCAGGGCAGCATGGACGGATATGTCCCGGTTTGTTACAATAATAACAAATAATACGTCTGCGAACGGGCTTACGAGCCCAGCTCTCATATGAGCCATCAACCTGCATGGGCTCACTGGGAGTGGAACTTTCAGTGGGCGGAGTTGGAGCTGTATGCATGTTGTAAGGGGTATTATCCTCGTTGTTAGCAAGAGCCCGTGCAGTACGTTTCTCCCTGTTTTGTTCGCGGATACGATTATCAATTCGCAACGCAGTACGAACCAACAAATCTAAAGAAACACAAGGCTCCAATGTTGCCAGAGCATCCTTAACCTCCCAGCCAAAGCGTGAATAAACACTGTCATAAGAGGTGCCTCTGGCCAACCTGTCTCTGTGGCCAGGGAGCGGAAAGAAATATACTACTCAAAATTTGATAGGGATCATAGGAATTTTTTTGTGAAATGACATGCAAATTTAGTAACTGCCACTGATGAACAATATATTGGATAAATGACATGCAGTCAGACACAAAACACATTTGCAAGTGCATTTAATGACATTAAATGAGCGTGCAGCCTCACACTTTTATTTTCATGAACACTTCATGGTTTCACCTCTGACATGTAAAGTGAAAACAGACAGTGTTCGCTTGATGTTTCATTACCACAGTTAATGTCAATAACGGGTATGGCCTCCCCCTAGCTTGAATGACGGCTTGACAACATCGGGTCATACTGTCAATCAGAACTCGGATGCTTGCAATTGGAATGTTGTTCCATTCTTAAACAAGGGCATTTCCGAGCTCTTCTACAGTTGTGGGTTGTGCCCACGACCGAAATGGCGACCTGCAGCATGTTCCACACATGCTCGATAGGGTTTAGGTCCGCGAACGCTGCGGGCCAGTCCATGCGACAATTGTCTCCTGCTCTAGGAATTGATTCACCACCCTAGCACGATGGGGGACGGGCGTTATCATCCATCAAGATGAAATCAGGGCCAACAGCACCAGCGTATGGTCTTACGTACATTGAGGATCTCATCCCTGTACCGCACTCTGTCATCGCCCCTCTCCCCATGACATGCAGGTCCGTTCTGCCGCTCCTGCTTATTCCTCCCCAGACCATGATTGATCCGCCACCATAACGGTCGTGTTCGTGATGTAGGCATCATTAAATCGCTCATGTTGTCTTCGCCACACCCGTTGCCTCCTGTCAGTAAAGTCCAAGCAATATCGGGACTCATCAGTAAAGAGAACTGGAGCCCAATCGTTGTGTGTCCATGTGACATGATCGTGAGCCCAATCCAAACGGTCATGCCTATGACGCACGGTCAGTGGGATTCAACACATGGCCTTCTTGAGTTGAAGCCGGCAGTATGAAGACGATTCCGTATCGCCTGAGTGGATACCCTGACCCCGAGGCGCATGAAGGTCATTTCGTAGGGTGGTGGCTGTCCAGAAAGGATGACGCTGTGCCTGAAGTGTGAGAAAGTGGTCTTGTCGTCGTAGTCGATCTCTGACGACCACCCATGACGGTGTGCTGCTGTACCAAACGCTTGATGGCGGTTCCACGCTCTGTTCACAACGCTTTGGCTGACGTTAAAGTGCATTAGCAACGTGGACGCTATGGAAGCCAGAGTCAAGCATTCCGATGCATCTTCCCACTTGCTCTGAAGTCAATCGACGCCTAAGACGTTGAGGAGACATTGTTATTGCTAAATGTAATGCAAAAATTTGGGAACTTCCAAATTTTCACCAACAAGCAACACACACGCCTGAGTTGAAATGGTGAAGTGTTAGTCAAAGCCAAAATTTGAGGCTGCACGCTCATTTAATGTTATGAAATGCACGTGCAAATGTGTTTTGTGTCTGACTGCATGTCATTTATCCAATATATTGTTCATCAGTGGCAGTTACCAAATTTGCATGTCATTTCACAAAAAAATTCCTATGATCCCTATCAAATTTTGAGTAAAATATATAGAAAACTCTGCGACGCTCTCAGAGCCCTGCCTTAGATGCATTAGATGCTTAGCTGCGTCCTGACCTCAAACAACCTGATGAAAAACAGAAACCATTTCTCTCACGTAAGTCTCCACTGAATTAACGACTGGCGAACCAGATTGAATAAGTGGCCCCACCCAAGAGAGGGCTGTGCCGGTCAACAGGTATAAAATAAACAAAACCCCCGATTCTTCATTCGAGAACCGTGAGGGTTGCGCTTTAAAAAATATTTCACATTGAGCAATGAAATCTTTACATTTTCCTGCCTCACCTCCATATCTTGGGGGTAACTGGACTTTAGGCTCTCGGGGAAGATGAACAGATTGTGCTTGTGAAACATTTTGTGTAATTTGAGCAGACAATGCTCTAAGACTCTCAGTGAGACTTAATAGAACGGTTTCCTGTTTCTGCATGGCATTTGCCTGTAGGCAAATTCTCTCCGCCAGCTCTGCCTGTTGATTGCCTAGACTAGTAAGACGCTTGCCATACCCAGTTAGAACTTACTGTTGGTTAGCAACAATCTTCTATAGCGCATCTGCTGCTGGCGACTCCATGTCTGGCTGGCCATGTCTCGCTGCTTCCAAAAGGATGCCCAACAATCCGAACCAGGAAGCAAAGTGAGAGAGGAAAAGACAAACAGGGAAAGCGAAAGGGAAATAACTCGAGAACCGAGAAAGACAAAGCACCATAAATAGGTGCCACACCAAAGAAAGAAATGGATGGAATCAAAAAGGAAATTTCCCTAAAGAAATATAAATCGCAAATATACCGCGAAGGCTTTTGTAACAAATCCCTTACTAGAGATATCTTCTGGCTGGAGTGAAAACTAAAATCAGACACTCCAGCAAAGGAGGCATGGCGGACATCCGGCTTATATAGACTTAGGTGAAAGCGGCGCCCACGCCTGATGAACCAGCTGGGAAAAGAATCCGATAGAGAAGGAATTTGATAACATCCTGGGACGAGAGCCACAAAGGAAAGTCCTTCACACACACACCACCTAAAACAAGACAAGGGCAGTCACGTATGAACCTGCTTACCGAGTAAACTGTAAACGAACGAGCCTGCAATGAGGCAGGTACTATTTCATTGGTCAATTCAAAACTTGGCATTCTATTAGTCGGCAATTTTTGTCAGGAATGTGTAAAAATAATCTGAGCGCAAAAACAAATGTGCCAAGCACACAGAGGCAGTTTGAGCATGAGGAGAAAAGGCTGACGTTCGCATGCAAGAAATTCTTTCAAGCAGCAGCAGATTGCTGCGCAGGAAATCTGTCCAGGCAGCATTAGATCCTAGTGTAAGCACACAGTTTGAGTAGGAGCAGCACAAATCCAAGCCCAAGCAGGGGCTGTTTGACTGCGAAAGTAGAATTTTGGGGGAAACTTTAGAAAACATACGCATGGAATTGAAATGTCTGCTCTCAGGTTGAAATACGACACCCTAGAATAAAGAAAGGAATGAAACCTTAAAAATTTGATTCAACCCAGAAATGTCCTGCAACCAGCTGCAAAGTAATTGAGTTTGCTCGACTTCAAGGTCCAAAATATTTCAAAAATGAGTTCTCCCAACTATTGTCCCAATTGTTGCGGAATGACGGTTGTAGATGAGGCAATGAGCTTACACTCAAAAGAGTGATCAAGTATTTGGTATACTCCCTCCTTCAATCAAACCAAAAACTGAATCAATTAATGGAAATAGGTCTGCCTCTTTATTATTATTTCATGTCAAAACCTTTAACACTGTTTTTTTTCATTGCTTTCTGCAGTGTTGCATGATAAGGACTCAAATGTATCTTCACACACACACACACACACACACACACACACACACACAAATGCGTCGCACTCCTCAAAAACCCATCCTTCACATCCTGCTGTGCAAGACAAGGGTCTGTCTTGAACAGCTGGTTTCAGCTTATAATTTGACACTACACAGTTGTTTAAACAATTTCCTATTTACAAAACATGATTCCAACATTTTACCAACATGGAAGCACACATGATTGTATGTCAAAGGTATTTCTTCAAAGTATTCTCGAATTTAATCAAATTCACAATTTACCCTCTCTTTTTTAGCTAAATTTGCTTATTTTGTGACTTTCAATTACTAGTTACATCCATGCCCCAAATACTTATTTGCATTTTGCTTGTGAGGGAAATGCAAGTCTGGCCCCTAATACTCACATCTGACTGTAAGACGTACTGCATTGGAAGAGAAATACTCATTGCTCTGGACGCCACACGAGTAGCTGCCTGTATGCTCTCTCCTAGCACTGAAGCTGTAAATATTGTGGTTGGAGTTTTTAACAATTTGTCCATCCTTGTGCCAGATGTAGCGTCCACTTATACTTGAGGGGGTGCAGGAGGCTGACACTTTACAGGTCAGTGTCACCCAAACTCCCACTGTCACTGAGTCAGATTTAGTTTCCACTTCCAAACCTAAGCAGATGAAAATAAATATAAATAAACAATGCAATTTAACACTTGAATATGCTGTGAGCCTAAAGCTTCACACAACATAAAACTGGATAGGTTAGATGTAATTTGCAGGGCTGGTAGAGGTAGGCAAATTGTCACTCCAAAATAAACTGGCGAAAAGACAGGCTGTTGACATCTCCATAATACGTGTGCTCTCTTTTATGCAAGAAATTCTTATGTTTAGCAAATTTAATACGTGTGTAATTAAAACTGCAGGCATATTATTTGTAACATGGTATTGAAAGCAATGAGAGATGGCGAGAGTTTCATTCATGTCTTTATTCAAGGGTGTGGTATTTCAACTTGTTTAAATAAATAAACTGTCCTTTTAGTCCACAGTCCTGGAAAAAGCAATGGAAGTGCATATGTAGCTCAGGAGGGCAGTCGCGTATGAACCTGCTCACCGAGTAAACTGTAAACGAACGAGCCTGCAATGAGGCAGGTACCATTTCATTTGTCAACTCAAAACCTGGCATTCTATTAGTCGGCAATTTTTGTCTGGAATGTGTGAAAATAATCTGAGTGCAAAAAGAAATGTGCCAAGCACACAGAGGCAGATTGAGCATGAGGAGAAAAGGCTGACGTTCGCATGCAAGAAATTCTTCCCAGCAGCAGCAGATTGCGCGCAGGACATCTGTCCAGGCAGCAACAGATCTGAGTGTAAGCACACAGTTTGAGTAGGAGCAGCACAAATCCAAGCCCAAGCAGGGGCTATTTGAGTGCGAAAGCAGAATTTTGGGGAATACTTTAGAAAACATACGCATGGAATTGAAATGTCTGCCCTCAGGTTGAAATACCACACCCTAGAATAAAGAAAGGAATGATACCTTAAAAATTTGATTTAACCCAAAAAATGTACTGCAACCAGCTGCAAAGTAATTGAGTTTGCTCGACTTCAAGGTCCAAAATATTTCAAAAATAAGTTTGTGCAACTATTGTCCCAATTGTTGTGGAATGACGGTTGTAGATGAGGCAATGAGCTTACACTCAAAAGAGTGATCTAGCACTCCAGATTTGGTATACTCCCTCCTTCAATCAAACCAAAAACTGAATCAGTCAATGGAAATAGGTCTGTCTCTTTATTATTATTATTTAATGTCAAAACCTTTAACACTTTATTTTTTCATTACTTTCTGCAGTATTGCATAATAAGGACTCAAATGTATCTTCACGCACACACACACGCACACACAAATGTGTCGCACTCCTCAAAAACCCATCCTTCGCGCCCTGCTGTACAAGACAAGGGTCCGTCTTGAACAGCTGGTTTCAGCTTATAATTTGACTCTATACAGCTGTTTAATCAATTTCCTATTTACAAAACATGATTCCAACATTTTACCAACATGGAAATATACATGATGGTATAATTGAAAATAGAAAAAGAATGCTGCCTTGGCTCCAAAAGTGTAGCTTCAAACAAATGTCAGAGAGGTGCTCATTGCGAAGAGGGGCAACAGTTCATAATATAAAGAATGGGCCGCAAGGCACTCAAGTCTCCGTTGAAGTTAAAAAGCCTTTATTGTAACATGGCTAGAAACCCAATGCGTTTAGGCAACAGCTTTGCCTTCATCCAAGTATACCCAACTGGAGCCGCGGGTAAATTACAATCCACACCCCCTACAAGCCGCGCGGATACAGTACAAACCACACCACCTACAAAACACGCCCACCACAAAGGGGTTGGGGTTAGGGTTAGGGTTAGGGATAGGGTTGCGGCGTTTCTTGTAGGGGCTGTGTTCTGTACGGGGCGTGCTTTGCACACGGCTGCGGCTGCAGTTAGACCCTTCTTCCTTCATCAGGGAATAATTCGCGCACGCAGGCGCAGAACATTTAAAAGGTGTGGATGACATGCAAGTAATTAGTGATCGCAACAATTCTCATTAATCACTTAATATCAATTCCTCCAATTCATAGAATAAAATAAAGCAATGCAATACAAAAATTAGATCTGCCTTGAACAATGCACATGCAAATACGAAACATTTAAAGAGTATAGCTGGCATGCAAGTAATTAGTAACCACATTGTCACTCAAACAGTATCAATTGCACACGTGTTGTTCAGATGCATAATTTCAATCATGCAATTAATATACCAAGAAAGCAATAAATGCAATAGATAATTACAAAATATAACCAGATTTACCTTAATAGAAAACAATGCACGTACACAAAACATTTAGAAGGTGTGCAAGTAGTTAGTGACCACGACAATTCTCATTATCACTTAAATAGTATCAGTTATCCACATTTTGGTCTGTGCGCAATGTCAATCATGCAAGCCAGAAATATACCGAGTAAGAAGGCAATAAATACAATACATGCCGATATAAAGTCATACAGAAATATTAGGCAAGACATAACAACAATGTGTAATGCAAAAGAACATACATTAAGAGTAAGGATAAAAAACAAACCGCTGGCGTCAGTATAAAGAAAAAATATCAACACACAGTATGATCCATAGGATCCTCACAACCCCCTGTCTAGAATAGAAATACTGGAACTACAATAGCTTGGGATAGGCCATAGTATGGTAAGTAATTAAAAAAAACTTTAAAGAAAGGGTGAAAGATCTAACTCTTCGTTTAAACCTGGTTTAATGGTGGCCTTTAAATTATAGATCCAAAATGATTCTCTCTGTAATAAACGCTTTAGTCTGTCTCCACCTCGTTTGTTTTCGGTAATCACTTCGATGACAATGGCTTTAAGCGAATTTTCATTACCATGCATGGCTTTTTTATAATGTACAGCCATAGGATAGTTTTCGTTTTTAGTTTTTATTGCATATTTGTGTTCCATTAATCGATCTTTAAATCTTCTTTTTGTGCGTCCAATGGCTTTAAAGATCTTTCACCCTTTCTTTAAAGTTTTTTTTTAATTACTTACCATACTATGGCCTATCCCAAGCTATTGTAGTTCCAGTATTTCTATTCTAGACAGGGGGTTGTGAGGATCCTATGGGTCATACTGTGTGTTGATATTTTTTGTTTATACTGGCGCCAGCGGTTTGTTTTTTATCCTTACTCTTAATGTATGTTCTTTTGCATTACACATTGTTGTTATGTCTTGCCTAATATTTCTGTATGACTTTATATCGTCATGTACTGTATTTATTGCCTTCTTACTCGGTATATTTCTTGCTTGCATGATTGACATTGCGCACAGAAAAAGCGTGGATAATTGATACTGTTTAAGACGTGATAATTAGAATCGTCGTGGTCACTAACTACTTGCACACCTTCTAAATGTTTTGTGTACGTGCATTATTTTCCATAAAGGTAAATCTGGTTATGTATTGTAATTATCTATTGCATTTATTGCTTTCTTGGTATTGTAATGTGGTAAATAGCCACTAGATGGCAGTATTGACATTTTTTTTTGTGAAGCCCAGTCTGAAGCTAGGTTGGGCATGTCCAGGGCATGCCCAGAGGGGAAAGTCCCAGAAATGGGAGGGGGGCTGGACAAGAGTATATAAGGAGAAAAATCGAGAGTGTGTGGTAGTAGGAGAAATTGCAAGAAGCATACATTTGACCAGACCTGTCACTCTTTTCAAGACCTGTTCAGCTTTTTGTGGATTTTTGCCTGTGTTGGAGAATTTCCTGTCCCAGGACATCACAACATAGCAGCCCATCTCCATGACAGGGAATTGTAAATATCTCATTTTTTTATTTTCTTTTCAATCTTGGTCAGTAGTGTAGGGTGTAGATTAGTTCTATGTGGTTGTTTAATTAAATCTGTTGAACTTAAAGGATTTTGTCTGTCATCCCTTGCTGTCCGTGACGTCATAACAAATTGACGCCATAACAAATTGGGCCATAACAGTATACTAATTGCAAAATTGAAATTATGCATCTGAACAACACGTGTGCAATTGATACTGTTTGAGTGACAATGTGGTTACTAATTACTTGCATGCCAGCTATACTCTTTAAATGTTTCGTATTTGCGTGTGCATTGTTCTCCCATGAAGGCAGATCTAATTTTTGTATTGCATTGCTTTATTTTATTCTATGAATTGGTGTAATTGATATTAAGTGATTAATGAGAATTGTTGCGGTCACTAATTACTTGCATATCATCCACACCTTTTAAACGTTCTGCGCCTGCGTGCGCTCATTATTCCCTGATGAAGGCAAAGCTGTTGCCGAAACGCATCGGGTTTTAGCCATGTTATAATAAAGGCTTTTTTACTTTAACGGAAACTTGAGTGCCTTGTGGCCCATTCTTTTTATTATATACATGATTGTATGTCAGAGGTATTTCTTCAAAGTATTCTCAAATTTAATCAAATTCACAATTTACCCTCTCTTTTTAGGCTAAATTTGCTTGTCTTGTGACTTTCAAATACTAGTTCATTGATGCCCCAAATACTTATTTGCATTTTGCTTGTGAGTGAAATGCAAGTCTGGCCTCTAATACTCACATTTGACTGAAAGAAGTACTGCATTGGAAGAGAAATACTCATTGCTCTGGACGCCACACGAGTAGCTGCCTGCATGCTCTCTCCTAGCAGTGAAGCTGTAAATATTAGAGTAGGCGTTTTCAACATTTTGTCCATCCTTGTACCAGATGTAGGGTCTACTTATACTTGAGGGGGTGCAGGAGGCTGACACTTTACAGGTCAGTGTCACCCAATCTCCCGCTGTCACTGAGTCAGATTTAATTTCCACTTCCAGACCTAAGCAGAGGAAAATAAATAGATAAATAAATAATAAACAATGCAATTTAACACTTGAATATGTTGTGAGTCTAAAGCTTCACACAATCTAAAACTGGATAAGTTAGATGTAATTTACATGGCGGGTAGAAGTAGGCAAGATGTCACTCCGAAATAAATTAGATAAAAGACAAATTGTTGACATCTCCATAATATGTGTGCTCTCTTTTATGCAAGTAATTCTTATGTTTATTCTTAAAGCTGTTTAATGTCAAAACCTTTAATGCTGTTTTTTTATTGCTTTCTGCAGAATTGCATAAAAAGGACTCAAATGTGTTTTCATACATGGCCAAAGCACTTTAAATGCCCCGAAGAGAAAGCTATGGATCATATTTTGACAACCTAAACACAGTCAGCAAACAAGTCCTAAAGGTATTGCAGATCGAAACTGGACATGTCCAACTTCACTCCAATAATTTCATGACAGGAGGTGATAGTACAGCTGCGGCGCTGTTGTCAAAAAGACCAAGACTAATTAATTGCATGTGGATGTGTTTCAGGTTTGGTTCCATGAAGGCCAATCAGATTAGCTGCTTTCATTCCCTTTAAAACCAGTGCATTAATCCATGGCAAACTAGGTTTTGCCAGGTGAAAAACAAGCACCTAATTTGTGTTGCAGCTGCCTCCTTCGAATCTCTGAATGTGTGGAGGGATTTGTGGGGGTGGAGGTTGATCCACCAGGGAATGCTTTTTGTATGCAAAGTTGTGGGAGATTTAAGCTTCATACAATCTTCATAAAAAAAGGACGAGACTGAAGTGTATTACTTATACAGTATTTTCCCCACGCAAAGAAAATGTCAACATGTAAATTCAGCTGTTTTATAGGCATTATATATTGAGTACATTATGAAAATGGAAATCATATGAAACAATGTGTGTATATTTTTGAACAGCTCCACTGGCTACTATTCAGTCCCGTAAAACTACCATGGAGTGACACTGTTGGTGTTAAAAAGTGGTTTGGGAAAGTCAAAACGCAAATGAGGTTTTATGCATTGACACGGCAGATTTAGATATGGGCGACATGGGCAGCCGCCCAGGGCGGCATCTTGACAGGGGGCACCGACAGGAGGGAAAAAAATAAATAGATAAAAAAATCAATACAGTCATTTGCTGTCGTTAATTGATAATATACAGTAACTCCAGTCAGTGTATTTAAGATATGCACCTGGCCCTCTAGTCAACTCAGCAGGCTGCTGGCTGCCTGGGATGGTGTCTGTCAGTCATTGTCACTCATTCATTCAGCACCTCAAAAGAAGGGAGGGGCGGCACGGAGAGGGGGTAGGAGAGGGGGGAGGGCTTTATCAATCAAATACGCACTTCAGATTTTTGTATTTTACTGAAATTATTACGCAGCACGCCACCAATACCACCAAATAAACCAAATTCAAACAACTACATACAAACCTCAATTCCAATGAAGTTGGGACATTGTGTAAAACATGAATAAAAACAGAATACAATGATTTAGACTTAGTGCTCTGTAATGACCCAGATAGAATTAGCAATGTTGAGGTACGGGAGCCACTCGGGACAAGTGATCACTCTACTGTTAATTTTGAGGTTTCATGGGAAGTTAAAAAGGTGTCTCCAAAAACAAAAATTTTCAATTTTAGGCGAGCAAACTTTGACAGGATGCACTCATATCTAAGTGAAATAAAATGGGAGACACTCCTGGACTGTGAGTCTGTAACTGAGACGTGGGAAAGATTTAAGGGGGTTTTACTTGATTCACAATGCAAATTCATTCCAAAGGTGTCCAAAAGTAAGCTGAAAAAGCAGAATCCCCAGTGGATGACCACAGCTATTCGTAGGAGTTTGAGGGAAAAGAGGAATCTTTATAAGATGTACATAGCGCAGTGGTTCTCAACGTCAGTCCTGGGGACCCCATGTGTGTGTTGGCTTTTGTTCCAACCACAATTGCAATCGTAGGATTTTAACAAGCTGCTAATTTGTCTTAATTATGTGCATTTAATGTTTAGAGCAGTTATTTGCCCTCTTAACCCACAACTTAACAGAAATATCTATTTGCCATCAAGAATTTCAAAAATAGCATTCGCATTATTGCAGTATATCGGAAATAACAGTATAAAAGGAGAGAAAAACAATGTAACCAATCAAATTAATGATGTAGATGGCTCCTAATTAGTGAAAACTACTTGGCTCATCATGACAAATGTAGTCCACAAACAAACCAGTTTTGTGTTATGTTGATCTGATTAAGTTCACCTGAAGCTTTATGAAAGAACTTGAAACAGTTGTGTCCAGCAGCCTAATCTGGGGTTTATTGATTTCCTCAGTGTATAATTTGATCTGTTTGACATGTTAAGTTACTTGACATTACTTGCAGTATTGCAATAAACACACTATCTTCAAGGGTGTTTTATTCTTCATTGCATGTATGGACGTTCCTATGTAACATTTGACTAAAGAGATATATAAACAACTCTGAACATGAAAAGCACCTAATTAAGACAGGCACAGCTTGTTAAAGTTCTGCAATTGCAATTGTGGTAGGAACAAAAGCCAGCACGCACATGGGGTCCCCAGGACCGACGTTGAGAACCACTGACATAGAGGAAAACAATGAGATTACTAAGGCTGAATACTGTAAAATGCGGGCTGTGGTCAAAAAAGAGCTGAGGAATGCTAGAAGACTGTATGAAAGACAAATTGCAGAGGGGGCAAAAACTAACCCTAAGCGCTTCTTTCAGTACTGTAGCAGAAAAAGGAAAGTCAAAGAGCAGGTTAAGTGCATAAAGAATAAAAATGGATCGCTGCTATATGATAACAAGGATATTGCGGTTACCTTAAACGGTTACTTTGTTGAGAATTTTACCTTAGAGCGGGTCTTTATTCGGCCAGAGGGCATGTCCAATGCTCAAGATTATTTAGCGGAAATTGAGGATAGGGATAACGAAGTATTGGACAAGTTGCATAAACTAAAGGCAGATAAGGCGGGTCCTGATGGCTTATATCCTAGAGTGCTCAGGGAAGTTAGTGAGATCATCTTTAAGCCGCTATCCGCCATCTTTAGACGGTCTTTAGAAACTGGAGAAATACCAAATGATTGGAAACAGGGCAATATAATACCAATATATAAGAAAGAGGACCGTACTGAGCCAGGTAATTACAGGCCAGTCAGTTTAACTTGCATTGCGTGCAAAATATTGGAATCTATCATGAAAGATGAGCTGGACTTATTTCTTGAATGTACCAATATCTTGAGGGATAGCCAACATGGTTTCCGTAAAGGAAGGTCATGCCCGACAAACCTTCTGGAATTTTTTGAAGAGGCCACCAAGACTTATGACCAGAGCAGGGCTTATGACATCATATATTTGGATTTTCAAAAAGCATTTGACACAGTATCAAGATAAGAGACTCATTTTTTAAAATGAGCTCCATTGGAGTTACAGGAGGTATTCTGAAGTGGATTCAAAACTGGTTGCAGGACAGAACACAAAGAGTGGTGGTCAGTGGTATCTCATCTGAGCTAGGTATGGTGGGGAGTGGCGTCCCCCAGAGATCGGTGTTGGGACCCCTGCTGTTCCTCATCTACATTAATGACCTTGATAGGAATATTGAGAGCAGATTAATTAAATTTGCAGATGAAACTAAATTGGGCGGTTTGGCAAATAGTTTAGAGTTCACTAAAGTAATGCATGATGATTTGGATAGAATCCAGAATTGGGCAGAAATGTGGCAAATGAAATTTAATGTAGCGAAATGTAAAGTTGTACATGTAGGTAATAAAAACATTAGACGGGATTACTTCATGGGAGGTTTTAAACTGGAATGTGCTCCACACGAGAAAGATCTGGGAATGATTGTTGACCAAACCCTCACAGGCTCTAGCCATTGTGCCGTAGCAGTTAAAAAAGCCAATCGGATGCTGGGATACATTGCCAAAAGTATTGAGTTCAAATCCAAGGAGGTGATGCTTCTTTTGTACAACACATTTGTCAGACCACATCTAGAGTATTGTGTACAGTTCTAGGGACCATACTTTAAGAAAGACATAGAGGCTTTAGAGAAAGTTCAGAGAAGAGCCACGAAGCTAATTCCGGGTATTAAAGATGAAAGCTATGAGAAAAGGCTGAAGATCCTTAATCTCTTTAGTCTTAGGAAATGGAGACTAAGGGGTGATCTGATTGAGGTCTTTAAATATGTTAAAGGGATTAACAAAGTGAATTATGTAGGATTCCTTCAACCAAGTGTTGTTAGTAGAACTCGGGGTCACAAAGGGAAGCTGACCAAAGGTAAATTTAGCACTGATATTCGGAAATATTTCTTCACCCAAGGAGTAATTTCGGTGTGGAACAGCTTGCCTGACCATATTGTTGAGGCAGACACCTTGGGAGTTTTCAAGAGCAGGCTTGACTTAAAGCTAGATACCATTGAGTCATTGAGTATCTGAAGTGATATATTCACGATAGTATAAAGAAACTGGCGAGCCTAGTTGGGCTGAACGGCCAACTAGGCAAAACATCTCAGAAAGGTTGGGACAGGGCCATGTTTACCATTTTGTAGCATCCCCTCTTCTTTTAACAACAGCCTGTAAACATCTGGGAAGTAAGGAGACCAATTGCTTAAGTTTTGGGAGAGAAATGTTGACCCACTGTTGTCAGATGTAGGATTCTAGCTGCTCAACAGTCCTGGGTCTTCTTTGCTGGATTTTTTGTTTAGATAGATAGATACTTTGTCATTGCATAAAAAACATACAATGAAATTTTGTTTGGCAGTCTCACTCAATCAATAAATAGCAGCAATCAATCAATCCTAAAAAAAAAAAAAAAAAAAGTCATATTATTAATAACACAAATATAAATGCAGTCCTAGAGTACTTAAAGGTCTTAAATATCTATTGCTAAAAAAGACTGAGGTAAAAGTATATGTAAATAGTAATAAAATAATAAATAAATAAATAAATAACAGAGATGATGAGACAACATTATTATTATTATTACACCATTGCACTTGCCCACATGTGGAGTGTGTTGAGGATTACAGTTTGAGCAGGGTGCCCACAGCACTGGGATGAAAACTGTTCTTAAGCCTCTTAGTTTTTGCCCGGAAAGTTCTCAGCGTGCCTGAGGTTTTATGATGCGCCAAATGTTTTCTGTCAGTGAAAGGTCTGGACTGCAGGCAGGACAGTTCAGCACCCAGACTCTTCTACTCTGAAGCCATGCTGTTGTGATGGATTGAGTGTGTGGTTTTGCATTGTCTTGCTGAAATATGCAAGGCCTTCCCAAAAAGAAATGTTGTCTGGATGGGAGCATATCGAGGGCTGACTGCAATAAACAGTTATGTCCAATATATATAACATCTGGACATAACTTTTTATTGCAGTCAGCCCTCGATATGTTGTTGTAAAACCTCTTAATACTTTTCAGCATTGATTGTGCCTTTCCAGATGTGTAAGCTGCCCACGCCATAGGTACTAATTTAACCCCATAACATCAGAGATGCAGGATTTTGAACTGTACGCTGATAAAAATTTGGATGGTCCCTCTAGTAGTCGACCTTCTTTAGTCCGTGGTTTCCAAAAAGAATGTCAAATTTTGATTCATCTGACCAGAGGGCAGTTTTCCATTTTGCCTCAGTCCATTTTAAATCAGCTTTGGCACAGATAAGACGCTGTCGTTTCTGGATCGTGTTCACAAATGGCTTCTTCTTTGCATGATACAGCTTTAGCTTGCATTTGTAGATTGGACGTCGAACTGTGTTCACAGACAATGATTTCTGGAAGTGCTCCCGAGCCCATACAGTGAATTCCAGTGCAAAATCATGCCGGTTTTTAATGCAGTGCCACCTGAGGGCCTGAAGATCACAAGCATCCAATATTGACCTTCGCCTTGTCCCTTGCGCACAAAGATTTCTCCAGATTCTATGAATTTTTTGAGAATATTATGTACTGTATATGGTGGGATATTCAAAGTCAATTTTAAATTGAGGAAATATTTCTGAAATTGGTCCACAATTTGCAGATGCAGTTTTTCGCAGATTGGTGAACCTCTGCCCATCCTTATTCTGAGAGACTCTGCTTCTCTAAAATGCTCTTTTTATACCCAGCCATTTTACTGACCGGATGCCAATTAACCTAATTAGTTGCAAAATGCTCCTCCAGCTGTTGTATATTTGTACCACTTACTTTTCCAGTCTTTTGTTGCCCCGTCCCAACTTCTTTGAAATGTTTTGCTGCCATCAAATTCAAAATGAGCTAATATTTCTCATAAAATGGTAAAATGTCTCACTTTCAACATCTGATATGTTGTCTATGTTCTATTGTGAATAAAATGTGGGTTTATGAGATTTGCAAATCATTGTATTTTGTTTTTGTTCATGTTTTACATAATGAATGAACTTCATCGGAATTGGGGTTTGTAGTTTTTCAGAGATTTTTTCCAAGTTCCATGAAAGTGTAAAAAAAATTATTTACCAACAGCCTGTGGGTGTTGGTTAAGTCTCGACCTGTTGTTGACACTGTTGGGGATGTATAATACATTGATTTTCATTGATTCGACTGGAAAAGAAAAAACAACAGTGATGGATCATGGAGAAGAGAAGGGTCAAGCTATCAGGTGCGCAATTTCGGAAGAGGAGGTAAAAAGACGATAAAAGACGTGCTAAAGATAAAGGCATGCTGCATGCATGCATCTCATAATTATTAAATTATTTTGGAGCCTACACGACCTAATTTTAAAGATTTATCCCGGTCAACTTTGATTGATCTGATTTTAACAAAGAGACCGCACAAGTATGCCCTGAGTGGTGTTCTTCCTTTGGATTTTAGTGATCACTGCCCAGTAGCACGTATTAGAGACATGAAAGTTACAAAGGCTCCTCCATGTTTTATAACTTAAAGAAATTTTGAACATTTCTGTGAACAGGCCTTCCTGCACGATATTTTCTGGAGTGATTTAAGCTCTGCGGGTTTTATTCCAGACCTTGACCAAGAATTGGCTCACTTTACTACCGCGTTTAATAGTGCTGTGGATAAGCATGCTCCGGTGAAGAGACTTAGGGTTAAGAATAGAAGAAACCCCTGGTTTTCGAATGCCTTATCCACTGAACTACGCGTCAGGGATGAAGCATGGGCTAAAGCTAGGGAAACCCAGGCACTCTCTGACTGGCAGGTTTTTAGAAAATTAAGAAATAAATGCTGCTCACTGATTAAAAAGGCAAAATCTGATTATTTTATCTCATCACTGGCCAAAAGTCAGGGTAATCCTGCAAAATTTTGGAAAATTGTCAAGTCCCCAAATTTTAATCCTTCTTCATCTATACCACACTCTATCCTAACTGATTCTGGTCCTATAACTGATAAACACAAAATCTGTGATCTTTTTAACCAACATTTTATCGCGACCGGAAACATTTTTGATAATTTTTTCATTCAGTCCACTACAGGAGATATATCTGACCTCAGCTCTAGTTCATTCACAAATTCTCCAACACCTAGAGTATTGTTTTCATTTAGGGAATTTTAAGTGAATGAGGTCCTACAAGAATTGAAATGAATTGATGTAAATAATTCCACGAGAGAGGATCATCTAGTTTGGAGTCTTTTACGTTTAGCAGCCCCAATGATTGCACATTCAATAACTAATATTTTTAACTTGTCATTATCGACGGGGACTATTCCCAGTGTATGGAAAGCTGCTCATGTTTTTCCATTATTTAAGGGTGGTGATCCCAGTTCAGTGAACAGCTACCGACCTATCTCAAAATTGCCTTGCCTGGCTAAGATTTTAGAATCTCTCGTTAAGCAACAACTTTGCAGCTTTTTAACTTTCAACAACATTTTAACTTCACAACAATCTGGCTTCAGGTCTGGTCATAGCACCATTACAGCAGCCTCAGTGGTTATAAATGATTTAGTATCAGCTGTGGATAATAAACAAAAATGTGCAGCCTTATTTATTGATTTAGCAAAAGCTTTCAATACAGTAGACCATTTTATTTTATTAAAAAAGTTGTCCTCCATTGGTCTTGATTGTGATGTCTGCTTGTGGTTCCCGGACTACCGCTCTAATAGAACACAAGCTATCATGCTTGGGGATGCGAAGTCTCAATTTTTAAAAGTGACGAAAGAAGTACCCCAAGGATCCATACTTGGACCAATTTTATTCACAATCTATATAAATAATATTGCTTGTAATATTGCAAATTGCAAGCTTCATTTTTATACAGATGACACTGTGTTGTTCTCCTCTGCACCAACGTGTGCCCAGGCCCTTATCTACCTGCAATCGGCTTTTAATCATATCCAACACACTCTAGCTGACCTGAAACTTGTTTTAAATACTGATAAAACTAAGTGCATGATTTTTTCTGCACGGAATGCAATTATGCCAAATGACTCAATTTTCTCGGTGACTGGTGCTAAAATTGAGCAAGTTCAGTCTTACAAATATTTGGGTATCTGGCTGTATCATGACTCTTTCTTTAAAGCACACGTGTCCAACTTGTCCAAGAAAATTAGAACAAAAATTGGGTTTCTTTACAGAAACAGGTCCTGTTTTTCTTTAGACAGTAGAAAGAGGATTGTCCAGGCAACAATCTTACCTTTATTTGACTATGGGGATGTCGTTTACATGCATGCCTTTGATAGTACTTTAAGATTATTGGGCGCAATTTATCGCAGCGCTCTGTGTTTTATCACTGGAGATGGTTTCCGCACTCATCACTGTGTTTTATATGGTTCAGTAGGGTGGTTTTCCCTTCATTTTAGAAGGAAGCTCCATTGTATTTTATTTATTTATAAAGCATTGCTCAGCAAACTTCCTTCTTATCTTACTAGGCCTTTGTCCATCAAAATCAGAAGCCAGCATGTCAGATCGCAAGGGTGGATTTTGTTAGAGTCACCCAGGACTAGACTAAATTTGGGCTGTTCTGCTTTTAGCTCATTTGCACCCTGTGTCTGGAATAGATGCCAAGACACTCTGAAGCTAGATTGCCTTATTCCATATGAGTCCTTCAAGAATCGACTATGAGAGATGTTACTTGAGGAAGCCAGATGTACTTGCCTTTAGTTTTAACTTCGGACCTGTTCTCTGTCCTTTGTACTTGTATGTTTTACTTATTTTATTATTTTCTTTTATTTTTGATTGTATTTTAAAATTTAGTTTTCCTTTATTCTGCAATTGTTGTGTGTAATTGTGTGAATTTTACTGTGCTCTGTGTTGTTAACCGACTTTATAACTGTTCTAATGTATTCAGGGCTCCCCTGAAAAAGAGACCTCGGTCTCAGTGGGACTTCCCTGTAATAAAGGAAAATAATAATAAAATTATTAACAACCGTAGTATGAACTAGGCTGCAAGTTTTCCTTGTTGGTTTGTGAAAGAATTCTGTATCCAACCCCATTTTTTTCCGACCTTTTATTTGCCAGAGGGATTTTAAAAGGGGGCGCCAGTATATTTTGGGGGTTTAATACATGAGAAAGGGGTTTAGAAATTAATATTAATATTTACTATCGCAAATGCATATGCTGCGCATGCCCTAAAAACCCGGTGTGTCATCAGTAACATGGCGGCCGCCGTTATACAGTAGCACTGGAAATTAAACTTTAAATTTTCTTGACTGGATGCACGCTTGACGTTTTTACACAACCGAATGTTTGTCTTAGTACCCAAACATTAAAGTAAGCCAAAAAAGCTCTGATTTCATTCAATATTGGTGGAGGTTGAATGTGGAATTCTTTCTGTATATGTGTTAGTCTGTGTTGCTATTCTCATGTATAATAAGGACAAAAATAATCTCTTGTCACTGTCAGTTCAACTAATACACAACATTGGATTGATATAATGTCTAATAAGAACATAAGAAGGTTGATATGTAGTCTGAGGCTGGCTGGAAAAAAACATTAGAACCAATTTAATCTGACCTAACACCTCATTGATTATTTGGTTCACCTTCATGAGCGAACAATTGTAAAGCTTATTAATTGTACCGACTAGGTCCTGAGTTTAAGAAAATGACGTTTTAAATGCTGTAGACTTAATTAAAGGATGCATCTAATGTCTCATATACTGACACTGGAATTTTGTGGGATGTCAACTGCCCATTGGTGGAAGTTGTATGGTTGTGGTTCCTATTCTGAAAGCGTAATAGGCCAACGATATTTATAATAAAATGTAAGATATAATTAATTATAGGTGCATATGGTGGCAGAGACTTATTTATTGTATTTCACTGCAAATTAAGGGGCGCTTCTGAAATATTTGGCAACACCTTCTGGAATTGTCTATTTCATGTCTTTTTATTTATTCATTATTGTTATTAGTCTGAAATAGGGCCTTCATGTACTCTGCTCTCGTTGCCTGGAACGGACTTCATAAAACTCTGAAACTACAGACTTTCGTCACAATCTTGGATTTAAAATATTTAATTTCGGACATTTTAAAGAATGAGATATGGGAATGTCAGTGTTTTATTGTATTATGTGGCGCTGTATTCATTAACTTGTGTTTTTCCCCAATAACCCCTGAGGGGTCTTTATCCCCTTTTACTTTTCATTTTACTTTTTATGCTTTTGTTTGTTTCTCCATTTAAAAAAATATGATGCTGCCATTTTGGCCAGGTCTTGCTCGAAAAAGAATGAATGGATGAATGATCTAAAAGTAAATATCTGATAAAATTAAAGGTAATAATAATAATAATAATAATAATAATAATACTAATAGACAAAATTGTGGCCCAATTTAATGCGGTTTGTGCATAGTAATGGTGGCAAAGGCTAAGAAAGCAACACTATAGCTCACTGAATGTTCTACCATTTTGCAGCATAACCTCATGGCAGCCTTAAGAAATACACGAATAAGCCATTTTCAGTAAAGACACATTCAATCCAAACTATTCCAAATCGCACAATATAATTATACAACACAGGAGATGTTGAAATCTGCCTTTAAAATAATTTTTTACCTCATGAATATACGCACCACCATCCCTGTAATTGTTAATGGTGTAATTCTGTCTTGACGTTTTTCATGAACTTAAATGTATGCATGTCTATCATTACTAAAATCTTCACATCTGAAAATGAAGTAAAATGCATACATTTGTCTTTTTGTACTCACATCTCACACTGAGAGTCACTGCAGGGGAACGGAGATCATTATGGCCTTTAACAGCACAGGAGTATTTCCCTCCATCATTACTGCTGGCTGTGAACCAGGGTTCCTGCTCGGTAAAGCGCAGAGATCCATTCTTGTACCAGATGAAGGCTGGATTGCCAGGCAGAGAGCAGGTGGTTGTACAGGTCAGTCTTACATCCTGTCCCGCGCTCACTGTGCTATGAGTCACCATTGCCTGTAGATCTGCCAATAGCAAAATGAAACCATAAAAAGCATCGATCTCCTCCACTCCCATTTACTGGCACTTGTGGGAGGAGACTGCATTAAATTTAAAGCAGAAATGATTACCTGTAACTTCTAATGTGACGCCAGGTTGGCCAGTATATTTTTCTTTACCATCAGTCAGGAACCTAAAGTGATATGTTTTCGAATCGCTCTTTTTCAGTTGTGTTATTCTGAGACTGTGCTCATTATTATACGAACTGGGAAAATATGTCACACGGTCAGAGTAGTCCCAGTCCTGTGACAGGTCTTGAGGCTCTGGTGCATCATCCCTGTGAATGAACCAGAATTCTTTCTGCACTTCGTGAGTACTGGGATATGAGTAGCTGCAGCGCATCTCAACTGAAGACCCCTTTAAGGCACATATTGACTGAGCAGTGTAAGTCACTCCCCAGTCCTGAGCACCTGAAAATCACACACACACACATACACGCATGAACAAACAAACACACACACACCCGTTCACATGCACATACTCACACATAAATATGCACAGCCGTGTTGGTTGTGATTTTTGATCATGGATTGAAACATTTTCTGCAAAAATAAAGTACATCAATAAAACTGCTGAGTCAACCACTCTGAGCATTTTATTCAATGTATTTTATTTTTATCATGCCTTTATCTCATAAAAATAGGTAAGAAGAGGAAAGAATTATGTACTCTCTCATTTTTATGTCTCTTCAGATGAAAAAGAGATAATGGGTCAAAACTACTGCCAGTATTGTATGGAATGGCATTATGGTAATAGTTTCAGAAATGTGCAATAAGATTTTCTTTTCTAGTTAAGTCGCTGATTGACAAACTTGGAGATGGTAAGCTTCACATATTAGAGGGATTTCTGAACATAAAGTGATTGTGGACTAAAACATCTGAACAAAGAAAAACACTTCAAAAAAAATCTACCTGACACAGACAGGAGGGTGACCAAGAAGGCTTTTAAAATCATGCCTGGACCAGTCTGAAAATATAATTTCAAGTACAAGTGTTAAATTAATGGATATATTTATCTACTCAGTAAAAATTAAGCATAGAAAAAAAGCATTATCCATGCATTCAGTGTATTGACATTGTAACAAACACTTTACAAAAGCACTTGAGTTACTACGCAGACAAAGGCACCTAAATGCTCAGCACTTACTAAAGCACTCACACATTATAGTCAACAAAGTCAGCAGACATTTTTTTATTTTTTTTGAAGGCTGATATTTGCGTTAAATAAACGACATAATTTATCATCAAATTTGATTCCAGGCTAAACATCTTGAAGTACAAACTGTAATGACATACTTTTCTTAGTTCAAGTCTATAAAATAACAGTAAACTTACCAGGAGAGAGTTCTGATGAAGGCTTAATAGTTTATTATTGAGTTAATAATATAATAAGGCCTTACTGAGAGAGCAGTGTCCCTGAATCTGACCGCAAAGAAAGTGCATTACAGTAAATACAAAAGTAGAATGTGCTCAACTTACTGGTGCAGCAATGACCTACTTCCTCTTTTTCATGAAAGTCATGTGTATTTTTAAATTAGAAGTGAAAACAGTCATAAAGTATACATGCAGCCATTTTATCTGTGTCTGAGGAGCAGAAAATGTGCATTTTTTTTTTAAAGAGGTTGACTCTCTTTTCCCAATGTTACCGAGACAGATCATTTTGAAAATAGAAAATAATAATACATGAAAACTGCTGCTCTTCAGTATTAAATCTAATTTTGTCATTTCTATGATGGGGGGAGGTGTGAGGACATCAATTAAAATTTTATTCAAACATGAAAAATTCAGATTTTATGGTTTACCTTTCATGTAAACACATACTATGCATAAGTGATTCTTGTGTCTCCATTTTTGAAAATCACACCAACCTCTTCTTTGGCTTT